>LUCH01008581.1:23119-93206 GCA_013368495.1 Paragonimus heterotremus | reverse complement strand
CCAAGGTAGCAGAAAAGGTCAGGTGAAACTTTCTTCACACACAATTTCACTAACACACACATACGCACACGAGTGCAACCAAGAACTCGGGGAAACAGCATCCACGCATCTGTCGGTAAAAATGACATTCCCACCTTTTTGGCTCTGTCGGACAGGTACGCCTTATAGTCCTTAGGCAGACTCCCCGTAACATCGTGTTTCAGATCACAGTGGAGATAAATCGAAGTTAGTTTATAAAGTCTGCAGTCAGCAGAAAGCCACTTTAGCTGTATTTGTGGTGCTAATTTGAACCAGATCTCTTCGCAACAAGTTTGCACTGCAGTTAAAATTTCTATTCAGTGTTCGTTTAAACCATTCCCCCGTTGTGACCCAAATAATTTAAATGACAGCGTTGTTTGATAGGTGTTTCGAATGTCCTCACTGCTCAATTTTTAATCAAACTGTTTTTGCGGGCATGCGATCTACAGACAAACGATACAATAAAACGAGCACGAACAACGGAATGGTCTAAGTGAAGGGAGATAGTTGAAAATGAATGACAATCCTTAATGGAATGGCGTGACCGACAGCTGACGGTGACTTGAACAATTTGCGTGCACAGCTGAATTACACAGAGAGGTCTGTAGATGACATCACTGTCCTTTGGGTTAAATTGGGCAAGTCGGTAGCTGGAGTTTGAGTCCTTAGTTTGTAACAGAACATTAAAGAGAGCTTTGTTGAAAGTATTTGAACTATTGTTTATCGGCGCATGTGCAGATAGATACACAACGTTTGTTTTGTCTGTGTCGACAGACGTTGACCAAATGGATGAGTCTGATGGCACACAAGTAATCATCCATTGGGATGTAGCCTGACAACTACTGCTCCATATTAGGGCTAACTGCAATCCCCACTCCGGCTTGACCGCGAGAATCGGCTTCAACGTCACCAGGGAATATGAAAAAGAACCGCTGATCCATAGTATTATCCCCAGGTAGACTGAAAGCAAGGTTAGGCTAGGATAGTAAGGTTAGGATAGGCTAGGATAGTAAATGTGCGCATCGAAGACACAACATCAGCAATCTCAGACTCGGGAAAGTGATTGCCAACTCCTCTTGCTGACTAGCTTGTCGAGGGGAGTGTGGACATCACAAGCCCTAATGTTTACCAGTTGTTTCGGTATGGGAAGAGAAGAGAGGAAAAGGAGACAACAAGTTAAACCAAATGGAGTAGATTGGTCTGTCAGAAGGTGAAAATTTTGGCTATTTCCTGGCTGTTTATGTCGCGGAACGGAGCCGGCTTACGAAACTCAACTCAGAGCTATTGGCTCAACAGCATGATCTGCCAGACAACAGAATATAAGCGTTACTTGGGGAACTCTATTCAGAGCCAGTGGCTCAACAGCCTAACTCAAAGGTCTGACAGTAAAATGTTAGTATACCCTGTGGACATAGCGAGCAAGCCATTGCTGTCTGACCCCGACTACTGCTGCGCACAGTAAATTTATTCATAGCTACTTCGAGCTTCCAGGAAGGATTGCGGGTTTTTTGATCGTACAGATAAACTACCGGACGATCGCATTGCTCGTTGTTTGGGAGTGCTTTTTACAGCCTCTTCCTTCCGGATGCGGGAGATAGCAGTACTGCAACTACAAAAACGGTTCAGCTCACAACTTTGTGCACAAGATGGTGCTTCACATATTAAGCACCCTTAAACAGTCAGTAGTACGACGCATAGTAGAACTGCCCTTGTCTGGTTACTCTCCTTTGGTCCATCTGATATAGTTATATCTGAACTGATCACGTATGGCAAACGCTTACATCATGGATCCCCTTCTTAATTGTGTTCGCAAACTTGTGATGCGTTCACACTGGAAGTTTCAAGGAAGCTGCATTTTACGTTTAGTTCTATTGATCGGTTTGTGGTAGAATTAAAAAATGTGTTCTCTTACGGTTTCTCAAGAAAGCGAACTTATGAGAACCTCAAGAAACACGAGGCACACGAAAACGATACACAACTGCCACCAGTGGATGTTATTCCTCGCGAGAGACTCTTAATATAAGAAGTATACCGACTACTACCAAATATTTGTTGCTGAAGAATAGTATAGAAGAAAAGCCTCGTGCGGTAAAAGACTGGAAAGTGATATTCAATTCATTGCTCAAAATTGAAGATGACGTAGTGATTTAACGGAATAATTTGGAAACAGCCAACCGAATATACATAAGGTTTATGTTTTGGTGACTGACTGACTCTCGTGAGCACGAGAAAAGCAGAAGACCAAAGTCTTTCGTTTACTTATCATAAAATCTTCTGACATGATGCTAACCAGTTCATGTGATACAACGCTTCCGACTGAGTCAAGACTCAAAACTTCTTGCCAACACGGCCTAAGTAGTATGAAACAATTTGACTGCTTGATGATCAACCGACGGAAATACTTTCAAACAATGGCTTTACAGAGAATATTCATTGTACCTCCAGGAATTCTGATGCTGAACTCAATGTCAATCGTTAAGCACGAGTGAATGTTTGACGGTGGCAAGTTTTAGAGCTCAGTACAGGAGGCAGACAGGAAGACCTTGCCTCATTCCAACGAAGACAGTGAAAGGTGACGATAGTCAGCTATAAGGCCTAGCCACACCCCAGATCTGACTGCATAATGCACTTATTAGGCACCAAATTCCTCATCACACATTCACAGATAATCGAAGGTGGGCTTGTTGTCAAGACACATAGCTGCGAGTAAAGAAAGCGAATTCGTCAAATTACTCAGTGGGTTCACTCTGGCTGATCACGGAACTACCGAATGACTGTTTTCTTCTTCAGGATGAAAAACTGACCTGAGCATCACATGTGACATGTAGTGACTGAACGATTCAATATGATAATTTGATTATTTGTATATTATGTCGTTTAAGTCATGTTTAGTACGACAGTTTTAAAAGCAAAACAAGAGTTAGGATTCAAAGTTTCTTCCAGAAGAAGTTAGGCACAATTGCAGAACTTTAAGAAATGTTTCTTGCATTTAAAATGAGACAGCAGTAAACGATATCCTGAATACGAGTGACGTCCAACTTTGAATAATGTTAACTGAGCGACTTACTTGAATAAACCAGCGAGTATTTTTGCTTTGTGCATTGCAAGATAGAACATGGCTGATTCCATAGGATCTTTTGTCAACTGAAAAGCAGTGCGTGCGATCTGAAGAGAAGAAGGAAGATTACGGATGATCTCACGAAAAATTCACGTAATCGTCTGGACAACAAAGGAAGACACAAAACAAACTAGTGTAATAAAGAGAGTCTGGAAAAACGAACAAGTTAGGCAAGTAGTTGATGTTAAACGAATGAGCACACCTTATCGGCACATCGTCGGAGAAGTGCATCACTTCGGATCCACCAGCCGCAACCGTATCGTTTGAACTCGATCCAAGTGAGTTCTTCACTCCCGGCAGCAAACTGTTTTGTGGGAATTCGAGCAAGCAACTCCTCCTCAGCATCTGAATGAAAAGCCCACGCTGAACTGGAGTTGGTCAGTCCAGACGACTAGAAAAACAGACAAAAAGATTAAAATGGGTGTTAAACAAAGTTGTAAAATCTCCGTTTTAGGCATCGAGCCGCAAAACCGCATAACTGGCAGACTGAACGTTGCACAAAAGGTCTTAATCGGGTCCGTCCGAATCTTCTGTTACTGTGTGCGGATCGGTCATGCTTGGAGGTACGAACGTGCGTCCACGTCATCTCTCAAGTGAGAAGAGTTTAAAAAAACACAACCCAAGGATGCAAGGATTATGTGGGCGAAACCACAAGTGCACTCGAATATTTAGCACATTATACTGGTCGATGAAGAAAGTGAAGCGTGAATTTTTCTGTATACTCCACAAGGAATTCTGTCCAGGGTATCGCACAGGACATGTGGTTTCTGGTAGTTGATGGGATGGTAGCAGCAAAACTACAAACAAACAGTTGAAAACATCTCCAAAATAGTGCCACGAAGAAAAAGAAAGTCGATGAAAGTCAAATGAAGAAATACCCGGTTCATTAGAATGAGGACGATAATGAAGTGGAATGGGTTTATTAATCGAATCAGGTGTTCATCGGTTTGGTAACTGAGTAAGACACACAACAACGATTTCTAGATTCAGTTGTCCGTCTTGGCTGAACATCCCACGGAACACAAACAATGAAGTACGACCTTCAGTAATCAAGTGTCTGTCACATTTTTTCTTACTGAGGTAGTATTATGACGAGAACACAAACAGTAATTTCAAGTCTTGGCAACTACAGAGCGATTGGAAAGTCGATTGTGCTTCTGAAAGAAGTAAGGACTCGAACATGACATAAACACACGTTCGCAGACCTGAAGCAGCCGCAGCCATCACACAGTGATCCGGACTCAATTTATGCTTTCTTCTGTAGCACAGCGGATCGACCAGTCAACAGAAAGCTACTTGCGACCATTCCGATAGGGCATCTGAATAAAAACTCACATTACGCCCACCCTTATCATTTGAGCTCATTGGGATGGTACGCAGAATAACTGACAGACTGAATGTTGCACAAAAGGTCTTAATCGGGTACGTCCGAATCTCCTGTTATTGTGTGCCGATCGGTCATGCTTGGGAGGTACGAACGTGCGTCCACGTCATCTCCCAAGTAAGAACAGCTTTAAAAAAACGCAGACGACTTTCGGGTCGCACCGTGTTTGCGTAACCTGAAATCACCCAACTCGGTAGAAGCGAATACTCCTGTTGCGTACATTTGGGCAGCTTGATGGTAGTCCGCAGTTTGTGTGTGAACTAGTAATTAGCATGATAACGCCGATGGTGTATAGTCTGAAATCTGAAGGTGCACAGTGCGTTAAAATAATGCTTTTTGTGAGAATTAAAAGAAAATAATTAATAACCGCTTGTAATCGTCCTTCACAGAAGACGGCATTTTAAGACTTATATGTCAAATTGGATGTGTAACAAGCATAGCCACTCTCTCGAGGAATGCGCTTGCACTACTCTGGCTGGTGATAGGGAGTAAAAGTAAACGGTACGAAATAACACACGCAAAGGTTCGCACTACGCGACTTGGCTAACTGAGCGAACGAAAGAAATAGGCGAATGTGCGAGTCATAAATTATGTGCTTCACACGTGATTAAGAGGTGATGGTGCGAGATTAGGAACGGAATTTGATCAGTCAACCGATTTAGATAGAACGATTAAATCTGACTAGAAAGGATGTATCGAATAGAAAACAGGAGAGTGAAACACAAACAGCAAATGTTTGGTTTATATGTGAATATAGTCACGAGAGAACTTACAAACGGGTCCCGGACCTAGGAAAATACCACCAATATCGACGTGGTTTTGAATACATCGAAATAACAGCAAACTATGATTTAAAAAACAGGTTTTCCAGCTGTCAGCTCCTACTGGTGGCGGTGGTGGTGCCGTAGGTGAACGACAAACAACTGGTGCGTGCAGTAGTGAAGCAGTCGAGGCAAATCAACTGTTTCGGTTACATTTGCCGAACATGACGTAAGGCATCCTACACGCGGCCTTTTGTCAAAATAGTTAATCTGTACAAATTGGACGCACAAAGACTGACTGGTCTACTGCCGGTGACTGATAATTCCAGTCATTAAACAAGCTTTCCGTGCCAAACATCAAACGCAATCTATAGGTAAATGAACTTTCTGGTTGGTAATCACGTCCCAGAGTTCACGCAGCAGATCGTACATGGTTTAGGGCAAATGGAGCATATCTACCAGACAATCAAAAAAGTCAATTACGAGGATGTCCAAATACGTGATAGGGAGCTCTGTCTTTCGATAAATCAATCAGCCGAGACTAGTTCTGCAACCTAGAAGTATTCAGTCAATACTACGTGGCATTAAGAACCGAGTGATCCTATGAACACACAGAACGTTCACCGCACCCAGCGTTACGTAATAAGCCTGTCAAAAGTGACCAAACAATGACACGGTCACGAGTTGTGAAGGTTTATTGAAAATATTAGGCTCAGTTGGACAGATTAAGAACTGTGCGAACATCCACACTGCCAAATGAAAACTTTACACAACATTGCAGTCATCAGTTAGTTTGTATCCAAAAGATCGTTGATTATCGATGGAAGACTTGAATTTTTTATATTTCTCAACAGCATTTTTCGTCGACTCAAAGATAAGTGTGTATACATAGTCCGATAACAAGTCAACTGTTCGTCCTCAAGGGAAAGCAACCGAGGTAATCTCAAGATGATCGGGGTGTCACACGCCCATTAGGATTGGGTCGAACAAAGCAGTGAAACGCTGACAGTTCAATTGGGGTTAAGCAACACAAACAAAAGCGAACCAATGAAGGGAAGCCTCAAAGTGCAGCCGATGAGAAGAATGTAGGAAGTAACAACAGACACACACACGCATGGATACAGAGACGGCACACAGAAATTGCTACAATGGGGATAAACAATCGACAGCTTACCAACAGTTGCGCACGCCGGGCCGGAGGCAGTGTGCGACTCAAATAAGAATAGAGTTGAACTGTTAACAGAAACCGCAAACCACATTCGTCCAAACCTGTTAGGACAAATAGGTGAACGGAGGGGAGTATAAACATAGACTAGTCAGTAAAGTTAAGTTGTCGCTGACAAAGTTCTGGCGAGTTCTAGAATATTTGAAAGATGTGGTGACTTTACAAAACGAACTGAGCTGTTTAAATCAGTCCTCCTTAGAAAATAACTTACCGTTCAATGATAACAAGTTTAAAGTCATGCACGTTAATTATTAACATTGTACTGACGAGTACATTGAAGACACAAGCCCACTCCAGTCGGCATGCGGGTCTACAGTGGCAGACTGTTTGAGTATGCTTACAAAGTGTGTTGCCATGACTAAAAAAGTATAAATGATCCTGAACCATCTGGGAAGAATTTGTAGAACGTTCCATTTTGGAGTGTTTTTCATTATGTTGACCTCTATAATCCGCTCACGTCTAGAAAGGAACATACAAGCCTGTAGTTGCTATATTGAAAATGATTTGGCACTTATTGAAAGTGTTCCGAGACGGGTCACTAGAAGAATTATGGGGCTCATGAAAATTCCCTACCCGGAAAGACTGGCAGAATTAGGCCACTTCTCAATGAATTACAGACATTCCAGGGGAGATCAAGTCTTGTCTACAAAATACTTCATACGCAGGGTCATCCATTGACACACTTCCTCCCACTAGATAAAAATGAAGGTCATTCGCTGAAATTGTGTAATGAAACAGGTAGGTAATTTTGCAGATAGAACTGCTTCACAGTTAGGATCTGTTCACACTGGAACACATTGCTCAACTCTGTGGTCACGGCTGAACCGGTTGAGAGTTTTAAAATATTACTCGATCAGTACATACGTGAGAGACAACCGGCACTATAAGCTTCCTAACCACTATACTAGCACAGTCTTAGAGGTCATCGATCGCGCCTGTCTGACTGAATGTTGTTTCAGTGTTCGTCCCTGAAATGATTTCAGACAGCAGCTACACTGAATATACCCTTTATGTAGTCCCATTCACATTTACTTTACACGAATAAACCGTCCAACACAATTTTTCACCGATCAGCACAGAGACAGGAACACACAAACGAAGATTTTTCCTGCACTTGTAACAACCTATAAACATGTCATTTGATGTGGGTTTTCACCAAACAAGCCTTACTATCAGTTAGAAGGCAAATACTTCTGATGAGCTCGCAGTAGTTCAACAGTAGATACATCCAATTACGAATAACACGATGGCTGATTCCAGTCCCGGGTATGCGACTGGTCGGTCTGACGGTATGCAGTCCACGTGAATCTTTACGTCGTAACACAGCGAACACTGATTTACAAGGTGTAAACATAACCGTTACATTAACCATGAACCAAGAGGATGACAGAAAAGAAACGTTACGACTAATGTTTTCGGAGAAGTGGTTCTCACAGAGGAAACACATATATTAACAACATAGCACTGGCTGAGGCAATAACAGATTATACAAAGCTATAACTAATGACCACACAAAATCAATATATAGATCAGTATTGAACAATTACAGAAGCTGGAAGAAGCTGTTAACAAAATAAACAAGGAGGTACTACACGGGAACCAACCTTGATTGTGCTGAGCGTGAAACCGAACATCCGTGGCCTTGGTGGACTCCGACATGCTCGTGTTGATCTTCTCATTTTTTTTCTTTCGGGGTTCCAGACCGGACAGTCGCTCGGTAATGTCTGTCTGAGTGTTCGCCATTAGATCGGCGATCCCGAGTAAATACATTTGGTCCAACGGAGAAAGTCCAGGTAACTGCCTGATGGCAAGACTGGATAAAAGAAAGAACGGACAGTGTGAACACAAAAACCAGAGTGGGAGCTGAGTAAGGTAGTTGTAGTATTCAGCAGTGAATGGTCACCATAATAGTGGAATGAAGTGTGTGAACATGGATCGAACTGAGTCTGGTGAGAACATATATTCAGAAGACAAATGAGAGATTGAGGAAGAGAATACTCCATTTAGAGGGGCACAAGTTGAAGGCATCACACGAAACGGCGATTACGAGATTAAAGCTAACTTGCGCGATGTGGGTATGGATGACAAGGAGAGAAAAGCTACAAGAAAAACACTCACTGATCGGCCAAGAGTCGAGCATCTTCGGGACGGAATTGACTGATCGCCGCCAACGAGGTTGGCTTTAGAGACCACATACTCATAGCCGCGCAGGACGAATTAACTTTGTTCACGGTGGATGACCTAATTCCTGCGGTGCGATATTTCCCATGTGTGCCCACATCTGTTTGAGAGAATGGTGAACCAGCCTCAAGATCAGAAAGGCTATCAGTGTCGTCCTATGGATAAACAGAGAGGGGATGATCGTCAGAACAGGTGTTTGCATGATCGAGATAGGTGTCAAGGAAATGCAGACAAAAGCATAATCAGCAGACGAACCTGAATTTTGAACAGCTCACTTTCTTGCGTAGGCGTGAACGGAGTCATTTCGTCCATAGGGTCTACAATGCATATAACAACGAGCGAAAGAAATGAGTGTATGTGCCATGAAAGCAGAGACAACTTTGGCAGTGCGTGGTACCACTCACCAAAAGCAGTGGCGTGCTCCGATTCTGATGTAACCAAATCATCAGCCTGCAGCGAATCTACCGCGAGCAGAACGTATAACGGAACTGGGGGGATCGCTTGAGCCTCTAACGTAGTGCCCCCGGGAGCACCACCAGCAGGACCAACATTGTTCGATGGGGCAGAGGAGGCTGGATTGTTCGGCGGCGCAGACCCAGTCAGCTCAGTACCTAAAGAAACCTGTATATAGGAATTAGATCGGGTGTTAGGCTGAGATCAAAGCATCCAACACCAAAACAGACATTGTTGAAACAAGTGAGGCCTATTAGGCGACATAGTAAAATGTTTGCCTGCAGCGAGAAACATATTTTTGACTTAAATGTTTAAACACGATTATGAGCATGCAGTGGGTTAACATATTAAGTACCTGAAGATTGTTTCTATGTGGAAGATGGACGCCAAATAAACGAATGGCATGTGAGACTACAGCAGAAATGCGGGTGACCCGTCTGAACTAACGTGCTCGAACGGTTGGACAAGTTGTTATCCGAATACCATACAAAACTTCTTCGGTCACAGATGACCGTGAACAAATCAACAGAATAGGTATAGTGCACTTCGAAATTGGTTTCTTCACAATGATACCCAGGAAGAACACGAGCACGTCTTTCGATCGTCACTGTTATGTGGTATACCGTATATACAGTGTATACAGTAGAAACTACATTCTAATGAGGTAAATTTCAACGTAGCTGCCAAAAAGTATATCCACAAAGAAAGAGAGCAGCGGCGAGAAGTAAATACTCAAATACAAACCTCAACGCAATGCGCACGCTCTTCAGGCAGGAAGGGGAACAAAACACAAGAAAACCTACGTTGATCGTGCAAGGATGAACGGCGACAACGATTTACAGTTTCAATCAAATGATGATAAACAGACTTGGAAAAAACATCCGCCCAAATTAGTTGTGCGTTTCGACGACAACGAGCGGATGTATACACAATCCAAAACCGTTTGCTTCAAGATAGATGTGGATCAAATGAGCGACCTCCAACCTACCAGTTGTTTCGGTAGCATTAACCAGCATATAACAAACCATGTCATTCCATGAGCGATCAGAAAACTCAATAGCAGAAGATTTGACCTTCAGATACATTTTCCGATTGACCTACTCTGTGGTCACATTACCATCAATTCAGAAGCTGGTTGACTAAAAATAAACAACCTCTTCATGTACTAATCAATCTTTTCACCAGCTCGATTCTATTTTACAAACTGATTTTGCAGTTATGAGTTGAGTTGCTGTATTCAAACTCTTCAGGATGATCATACAAGTGAATTTGTCTATTGTTCCGACTTGAACCTACTCAACCGCTCAGAACATGCGATGTATAATGCGCGCATCGCGCGGTTTATTTTAACTCAAGCCCAAAACGATGATCACTCAGAGATCTGACGAATACAAAATAACCGAACTGAGGTCTATTCACACAGGTTTCGGCTAATGCAGTCGTATGGAGCATGGAATTTTGGATGATTGCAAAAGGAAATGAATGAAATGAACATGATGCATGTTTACCCGTCTGGACGACTGATGTGTTGAATTAGATATAGAAGCAGCACGAGCATTCCGACTATTTCTTGGTCCGACTAACGTTGAAACTGGAGTTAGGGCACTCAGACAGCGTGTCAAATGAGCCAGAATTGTTTGAACGCGACGTAAGCGACCAAAGTTTAACCATTCGAGTAGTTGACGTGGATGAAACTGAGGTAACACTGGGTTGAATACCTGTTCGCACAGAAAAAGGAGGAAGAAGGCCGGGATCAACATATAGTGATTTTTGTTAAGTTGCACGGATTTATACTGAGTCTAATCAGAATCCACAGGATTCATGGCTAGCGATTTAATCACGGATTAATTCAGAACGATCCTCTTTAATTTACCCATGACGTTCCATTTAGGCCTGGTTAGATTGGCAATCTGCAGTCACAACAGTCGTAAACATGCGATAAGGTACTGGAAAAAATTTCCAATTATCAGATAGCACGACAAAACCCCTCTACTAAACGACACTGTCAGAAGTACATGTGAAACAGGCGAGGCTACCTTGAGATTATTGAGAAGCTTGCCGTTGAACAAAGAAACCCATCGTTTTTATCATGGACAGGCAAATTGGCAAAACGTACTCAGCGTGATTCGCAAAAAACCTCAGTGAAAGCTGCGAAAAGGTGTCAGAATATTATATATCTATATATACTCCAATACTTGAGACAAATAAGCAGGAGATAGGACAAAAGTACATCAACTATCTGCAACAACGGGAACGCGTCCGTAAAATCAGGCCCTGAGTTTTGTAGTCCACAGCGTACAACTAGGCAGTTAGATTCAGAGGTGCAGTGTGAGAATTCGTACGTACGGTTGTCTGATTTTGATTCTACCTCGAAGTCAGCTGTGAAGCAACTGAAGTCTACGCATCAGAAATGCTGTTATCAGTACTTACACTGTAGTCAGGCTTCTAAACAATTTTCTACAAGAGAGCATATGTTGGCGGTGAAGAACTTGAGATCAGATGAAAACATCTTATTTTATAAACCTGATGAAGATGTTGGTATCGTGCTGTGTAACAAAATAGACTATATTAAAAGATCAGACCAAGTTTCAGAATATAGATAGCGAATAGAAACAATACGCCTGCGATCGGGAAAAAAATCAAAATCCTTATGCGTAAGTCGCGAGGATGAACACGGAACGATTTAGAAGCAGGAACAGCATGACGAAGTGGATCCGGTGTGTTCAAAAATGACCACATTATGCATGATCCAACCACTTCTAGTCAACAGCTTTGACCTAATAAGCGTATCACAGCCTCCCCCTAGTCCTGTTTTGTCGCTATTGTGAGTGTCTAATCACATTACATATTGTAACGAGCGATCGAAACTAGTTAACGCGCACGGATTGAATTTGAAGTAACCGCTACGTCAACCTCATGCACGAGGACCCTGAGTCAACGGACAGTCAGAAAAGCAAAGAGGACAGTTGCATCTAAATTACCCTTGCGTGTTGCGTAATACAGCCTTGGATACAATCTCTGTCTGCTCTTCTAGTTGTATGTCACAGTATATTCACACGAAACTTAGTAACAAGATCGTACACTCCTAGGTTCTAAATTGCGTTGTTCCTATCTCACCAACTTAGACCCACCAGTGAGCAGCAAATAGCAGATGGTGTTACCTCCTTCGACTCGAACAGCTAGATATCTGAGTATACAGGTGTACACGGATGCTTCTGATGTGAAATATTTCACCGCGGTTGACAGGCTGTCTAAAAATTGAGCATTCGGTTGAACTGGTTTCTTGGGTTTCATAACACGACGCCTTTATCAGAGAAACTGTGACCACAAACCAAAGTTGTGAACTCGTAAAGTTGAAGCGCGTCGAGGACGCCAACTCGAGCCACGGTGCGACATTTGATAACATCAACACCGTAAGCACCACATACGTTGTCCAAAACAACGGCGCAGTGGTTAACGCGACTGACTGACTGAACGCGTAGCCTGTCTTCCAAACAGGACCGTGAAGATACGCACCATTGATTAGCTCTAACAAGAGTGAAGTTCGAGTATAGTGTTTCTTTTCGAAAAAAGCTGACAGAAAATGCGACAGCTACGAACAATTGTAAGGTATGTTCAACTCAAATTGAGCAAAATCTTCGGCTACCCAATTTCAGCAATAGTGAGGACCACGCGAGCTGGAATGAGGTTACATAAAGCATGACTCTGTTGTGAACTCTCCAACATGAAACGAACACAAATAAACCAGAAATGACATTTTGATGTTGACATAAGACGTCATACATCACTTCAAAGTTATCCAGGTGGCTACATCGTTTGAAGACTCAAAATAACGTTAATCTAAGCAGTAAGTCCAAGCTTGAAGTCATAAACCGATGACAATGTTCCGGATTTCACATACCCTAACGCCAACTGGCTTTTCAGAAGTGTAGACAGCTTCGTAGACAGTGAGTCGGGCCACGCTTATGAATGTGCATCAACGGATATGATGGCTGAAGTAACAATCGGTAGGTTCAAATATAACCAATGAAATGTTGATGGTACACAGAGAACTGGCTTAGGTCGAGCAACACATCTGAATAAGGAAGTGCACGAAACATTAAAACACGCAGCAGTACGACATACTACCTACATCTTATAGGATATGGACAAGAAGCTTGAATATCTAACTCAAAGTGAGGACATACCGGTGAGCTGAATATCAAGGGAGGCTTCCCAAGTAGAACGTCCCAAATAGCCGAGTTGACACTCCCACCCAGGAGAACATTCGGTGGATTTAAAAAAACGCGATATATCGCAAACGTGACTGTAATCTGTGGTCGGTATTGTTACCAATGAGTTACTCGTGGATTGAGATAACGGGATCGTTTACAGTTGTCTTAGAGTTTATAGTCGAACATTAAAAACAGAAGCACAGACGTTAACAAAATATGGTAGGAACGTCCAAATCTTGTCAGACCATCTCCCGGCTGCATTCCATCAAATACACTGCTGTTAACAAAAAGTGAGTAACCTGATCTAACGCAGCATGATGGGCACCTGGTTGATCGATAGATGATCAAAAGATGATCCACTAACATGCCGATGCACCTGGGATAAAAGCAAAAGCCATAGCTCACTTGAATTGACTCGAACAAGCCCAGATTCGGTAACAGTGATGAATACATAGCGTCCACAGATGGAGTGGTAGCAGTAGGTTGAACAGTCGAATGAGATCCACCTGCAGCACCAGGTGGCAATGCGTTCGTTGCTACCGATTTATTTGCTGATGAGATAACGGGTGACAAGGCTGTAGCATTAGCCACAGGGCTAGTCAACAACGCACTAGAAGGGGACGGTTTGAGCAAGTAGGCTGAATAGGTTTTCGTCAGTCGAGCCACAGTGAGACTGGCACTAGTGGAAACGGTAGCATCGTTCACATCACCCTCCGTCACTTTGACTGAATCGAGGACCTTGGAAGGAGCTTGAGAAGACAAAGATAAAAAGGAAGGGGGTCTGAATAAAATAACTGAACGCAGTGCACCCAAACTACACTCTCCATATACATTTGAGCGAACCAAAACCGTAACAGTTTATCGACTTATCTTTCCAGCTGAAATCATGAGAATCAACCACTAGCCTACTAATTCAATCAGTGGAGTCACACCCACATCTACAACTGATATAGTTTGTTCTAGATATTAAATTACAGACTGAAAGTCTGCACAATTTATTAATATAATGACCAGGTGTACTACATACACGAGTAACACTCATCTCAAAGTCAGAAACGGGTCTCCACAACCATGTGTTTATTGATAAACCTTACAACCAACGCGTTATATAGAATAACTGATCAAGACCTACTAGCCGAAAATAGACGACAGTAAGAATAAAATAAACAAGGACAGTAACCAGGGTAGCTACATGTAGAAAAATCTATGATTCTAATTGCAAATACCCAGCCGACTGTTTATGAAAGTCGATCTAACCCGCCAACTGATTGGCTCACCATCTAAATAATGATATCGGCTCTGGATCTAGTCAGTTGCCAAGTGAGAGAAACTAAACCATTCGACGTACATACAGTTAAATCAGAATAAAGTATCGGTGTAGCGAAAAGGCGTCCAATAAAGCACAATCTACATGGTCCAACTCGTTGGTTGCCATGTTACGGGCACGTTCGCGTTTATGAATCAGAATTTCAGTCCACAACACCGCCGGTTTCTGCTCACATGTTGTGTGCACTTCTGCTAGGTTTGTGTGTGACCGAAGCCTTCAGTCGGAGAGTTTTCTGCCTGCCATTCCTCATCCGGTCGCTTGTGTTTTCCGCAATCTACTATGTGCTTTGACCGTATTCTACGATCGTGTCGAGATATTCCTCTGAAATCTGGGATAAGTGCGCCCCTGATCTGGTCATCCATCCCATTTTGTCTGCCATGCTTCGTCTGTTAGTCCGATCCTGTTGAGCGATGGCTCATCCGGTCGCCCATGGTGTCCCGATCCGCTTGCTGTTGGCTTTTGAACGTACCTCCCCGTATTGAGGTATTCCACCGAGTGTTGGAATATTCGCATTTCCGGTTTGATAATCCACCACACCAGCGTAAAAGAATAAAAATGGCGGAAGGAGCACTACTTCTGACAGCAGGTCTCCAAACAGATCAGCAAATTCTCGTCGAGTACGCCCTACTAGATCTCAAAGTTGATCACTTAGAGTTAGGGCAACATCTCTGTATTCACAACCGATCAAGACAATTTTCCTAACGACGCGCAAAATAAAACGGGAAAAACGAAATAGGACAACATTGTCATCTATCGCTTGGGAACCGAGAGGGTGATGATGAGTTATCGCATGTGTTCGCTTCATCCGTGGACAGGTGACAGAGTACGGAAAGGACGTTGACTAGTCTCCGGGAATGTCAAGCAATGTCAGACAATTCAAGAGTTATAGCCAAACAACCAAATCAAATACACACTGTCCGTGGTTCAAGTCCCGGCAGTGGCGATGATATGCACTACTGACGAGCTCTAATGAGAGCGAAACTCGAGTCTAGTGCTTCTTTTCGAAAGGGACCGACTGGGAAGTCTATGGGGATGCAACAGCTGCGATCAATTGTGGGTGATGTTCAATCTATATGAAAATCAAAATCCCCTACTACTCATCTGTAATACAATAATCATCAACAATTTCTGGACATTCGCTAGAGTGTACAACCCCGTGTTGACTCACTTTTTTGGAGAGGAACTACGGTATTGGTTGGAAAAGGAAAGTACAGATACTAGAAATGAGCCGCAGAGCTTATACTCGGTTGTATCAAGCTCGATTTAAAAAAAAAACTAGTGATCGACTGAAGAACGCCAGCGATTAGGATGAGAATAACGTTCATGTAGGTAACGGAAAACCGGTAAGGACTGACAGCCGAGAACCATACAATTACAACAGAAATTCAGATGGTTCGTTCAAATAAATTCATATGACAACAGAACAGAGAATATGAGCTGTATTTCTGCATAATCAACAAGTGAGATGACACAGATTAATTAATCCAACAAGTCATATCATTTTTAATCCAACGACACATACCATTATCATTCGCCTTTTTCTTGCTAGCAGGTAAAGCATGTGAAGCACCAATTATCGGAATCGTTTCGACGTGGCCCCCAGTGGTTTCGTTAGGCCACTGACTGTAGACATGCATTTCTGCAGAGACCCCCACAAGCAGCAGTCCGTCTCGCAGCCATATAACCCGTCGATGTCGTCCACTAATTGGAATGGGTGATTCAGTGGATGACGTGGCTGGATCTGGCACATAAGTTGTGTGTACGTGAGTCGTGGCAACCCGGATCCAACTCAAGTAGACTTCCCCTAAGGACGTCATTAGAGTTGATGCGGTCTGAGGATGACCTTGTGCAGAAGAGGTAGTCACATTCTGACAAGTGGCTGCGTAGACCAAAACACGTGATCCGAGCATAATCGACAACAGATGACCCCCATCCTCAGTGCTCACCCAATCGAGCTGGACACATACAGGAACCTGAAATGAAGAAGACAAATGTCATGCTCCAAATTCCTAATGATGATCATAGTGTCGAATAAAGCGCAGCAGACAGATGACTGACCAAGTCTAAAGTAAGGTGACTGAATCAATGGGCAAACTAACCTTGCTGTTATGACGTAGATCGGCAGTCAGATCAATTGTGTCCTCTAAGATCCATTCGCATCCACCTACAAGGAAACAGGGAGATTAAGAATACCACCAGAAAAACACTGTCACTCGAAGACGCAAACACAAACGCTTCAAGCAACCCATATGGATATGAATAAATTAACTATGATAATGCTATTTGGATGGAGGTTGGTACCACAACTTAACGTACATGATAAGCATGGAAAAAGCAACAAACAGAAATGACTTAGAAAGATCAGTACACTGATAGAATAATAGAACATCTTGATGGGAAATCAGACGATCAAGTGGCAAAAGACTGAACTTAATATGTGAAGTCATATTCCTGGTTCTCAAAGCTCATTCATGTCCAATTAGTCAACTAAGTATCACCAGGCCAAAGCTATTTAATACAGTACTCTCATGCCAGTGCATCAAGTATGCAGTGTCCGCATAGTAAACAGCAACCCAGGAGTGTCCAAGCCCACCTTTCAAGTTATGCTTTGTCACAAAAAATCTCCCGTTCTTGGAGATTCTAATATTTTCTCGACGCCCAGTTGACCGACATAACATGCGGGTGATATTGCTTTATTTGGTCCGCTTGCCAAAGTCATGCCGATCATGCTGAATATGTTGAACGCCCGAGCTAGAAATTATGAAGTGTACTTCACATCCAAGACTGGAGTAATTACAGTTTTACTACAGTTGTTGTAGGTAATCAGCTTCAGATAGTGGATTGTTTCATCTTACTAGGGGATATCATTTACTAGGTATGCAACATTGTTAACGAAGAATGATCGAAAACACGTTGTCCCCTAAATATATTTGCGTTCAAAAGACGTCTGGCAACGTGAGATCTGTGTGGACGGTCTAAGCTGCTCAATGGTTCAGAATCCTTATCACATGGTAATGAGAATGTAGGGTGACCTGCGCCGATAGACGTGCCTGTAACCACTTGATGAACAGCTGCGTCAACTAATATTATTGCCCTCAAATCTCTCCATGATAATTTCTCTATTCTATGTAATTGCCCATCACCGTTTTGGTGTCCGACGATTTCAGTCACAGCACCGGATGGCAATGAAAAGGACAACGTACATGCGTGTGTTAAAGACAAACATGTGAGAGTAAAATCATGCTCAAATCACACAGTAACTTCCACAAATGAGTTGATCCGCGCTTGGACAATGTGGCAATATCTAGAAAACATATGACCCCGTGCGTCATGTGATCTCTAGAGCCCTTTTGTTGTGTCACCTGAACTGTAGATGTACCCCCAACATGCATACACACAAAGACATTAAGATGCGCTAAAGGCTCAAGTAACATGATGATGATGATGATGACGTTACCTTAACTTTTCAAACTGGGTACACATTTTGATACATAAATAACGCACATGATGTCAATGTATTCATCTGACAAGACCACGTTACCGTTCTCAGGACATCGAAACAAGACATAGTAAGAAGTGCAGTAAAAGTGAACAGCGTCGCTCATATTAAGTACACTTTTGCTAAGTGAAAGATGAATGTATGACAGCCTCTTAATCTGTTTTTAAGTCAGCTTCCAAGAACTATTGTGAAATTTTGTTATCGGACTAACAATCTCTTAGACTTCACAAATTTCTTCGCAACTTTACTCGCTGAAAAGTGATCTGGGATGGTCTTATAGGCAGTGAGAAAATTTCGTTTTGTGTTGTCCGGGGCTACTTTTCGTTTACAGAAAATCCTCTTTCTATTGAAATGTGTCCATGTAACAGCAGTAACAATTCTCTGATAACAAGTCAAACGGAAGTCAGTTATTTTTGGATTCAGAATACACAAAGTAACGTGGTGTCAATGCGTTCGATGATCCTTTCATCAACGCAGTCGGATACTGGAAGTCAAGCTGTTACAATTACAAAATACTGTTTCATAATGGTGTCATAGTTAAAACAATGCATGGGCAGGATGACACTCGTACACGCATATAATAGAGGCAATTTTCAGACTGTCAACTATGGCTGATTTATTTTCGCGAAATAATGCAACAAGGTTGATCAAGGGTAAAAATAAACGCAAAAACCAACAGCGACTAATCCAGAAGCTTGTAGATGATATGAGTAATAAACTTCTTAGCAATCTTTTTGACGGTAAACGGGGCTGTCAACAATATCTGCGGTTAACGTCAAAATTGCTGAATTGTCTTACTTACAACAAGACCACATCTAAAGCATGTGGACTCCATCTTGAATTTTGTACCGCACTAAAGCTTTGTGAGTTCGAAAAACTTGGAGGCTGTTTGCATACCAGCAAGATATTCTTCTACAAACTGTTGTTGAAAATTGTTGACTAGGAACGCTGAAACTTTTGACTGCAAATTGCAGTTAACGGCAGGATTTTCGTCACTGTTGACAACTTTGGCGGTTACTACTCACGAGTCTTCCCAAGTGACACAAATAGCAATCAGTGCCAACAGAAATTACAAAATCTCACATACCGTAAAACATATTTTAAGGTTTTGTTCCTATTATGACCACAGTACACCTTACACAACACCTTTTCTGTTCCTGTCCTTATATACTGTTCATCCACTGGGATTGTTTCGTGGTCACGGATTGCAGCTCAGTCTGATCTCGTAATGATAACTATGGTTATAAAACATCTGTTCAGCTGTGTATGACCTGAGAATTTCGAAGTACACGAGTATCCTGACGTCGCACCGTCACATCAGAATCGCACAAAAACATCAAACTGCTTACGCTAAAGTCGATTTAAACAATCCTCAGAAATACGCGTTGCACTGCGAAATTGCTCGATTTTTAAAGTCAGTAGAGCATTTTTGTGTGGCAAGTAGTGAGAATGGATGACACCTTGAACCCCATGCCAGAAACAATTTCTCAAACTTATGGAGAAACGTTTCCGGAGTTTTTAAACCCATGTACTAGCCTTGAAGATGAATTCTAATCGCAGTGCTTTTGAATAAATTGTGTTGATCATTGCCCAACGGACCAAATTACCACTTGTGAACGTTACACTGCAGTCACTTGTGTCTCATCTTTTTGAGAGGAGACACTGCGAGTGACATGAATTTCAAATAACACCGCGATCAGATATGTAAGAGAACCTACTGAACAGTATTCTGAAAAATGATGGGCACAAAACACTAGGCTTCTCTAACCGAATTCATCAATATAGACAGAAAACAAATGGCAAGAGAGGTATACAATACACATGTTCTCATACCAAAATGGTTGGTTCAAAAGATGACACAAGTGTAAAACTATTGTGAGGTAGCCCGACTTCGTCTATTGCTAAACATGTTTTGGCAGTGGGTCGTTTGGTTGACAAGGAGGATTTGTTCGCAGTACACAATCGAAACTCCAAACTAATGAAATACAGAAGCGATGCACATCAAAGTAAAGTGTGTTGTGTTGTGTACGCGAAAATTGTCACTAAAAATAATCAATTTAAAGAGGAACTCATCATATCTTTTTGGTTGGCTGGGTCAAACATTTTTTGTTATCATGACAGAATCATACACATTCAACTTCCAAGTGTGCGTTTGGCAAATGCTATAAAGAAAAGATGCCGACTAATGTGTCTACATGTAAATGAAGCTGACTGAATACGAATTCTAACTGACGTACGTTGTAACCTGGTCAACCTGTACGAAAAAATGACAGCCTGATGGAAGCAGTAGGCGAAACAAACCACCAAGAGAAGTGACACTTACCGCTAGATTCACACTCATAGACAGCAACCAAAACTTTGGACACAGTTGGATCAACAAGCGCCGAAGTGCAGTGACCATTTGTTAGGCGACCGTCGCCACGTGGAGCGTAGGCAACGGCGACGCGTCCGCTGTACGCACAGTCAATGTCCAGTATTTTTGGAGCCGATCGACTGTCCAGTTCGATACAACTGGACAAGGTATTTGTTAAAGGCATCTGCCACTCAGACCAAACACAACGTAATTGAGTCGTCGATTGTTGTTGCGGACTATCAGCTGTGAATATATGGAAGTGAAATGATTGCTTCTTCAGAGACTGAGACTTCCACATATATCATTTGAATTTCACAAGTTACGGACATCGCGCAAACGCACAGTGTCAACAACGAGAATGTCACTGGGTACCACAACCGGTGGGGTAATTATGAGGGGAGACACTCCGGTGACATCGAGATTTCAATCAGATTCATTAGCCACTAGTCTATTATCACACAGCCAGAAATTCAGGTACCAAATGCAGTCGGAAACATGACGTGCCAATAGTAGGTGCGTTCGAATGCATGCATCCGATGGCACCAGCAAGTAGATTAGACGGGCGTTTACCACAAAAGACTGACCTAGCTCATTTCCCCAACAGATTTTATGAGCCAAATCATGTATTAGGAAGGTCTAGCAAATGTTCGTCACGCCATGCAGTCTATACTGAGTTATCAGCTCACTGGCGAAACAAAAGGAGCAGACAGTTAACGTCATGACAAGGGGAGGGAAATCAGTCATTAGTAAGATAAGGTCTGTAAGTAGTCTGTCTCGTCGACTGGAGCCCTCGTAACCCACCAGGTCTTCGGGGGAAAACGTCGAGATATGGCGGCTAACAGGGTTCAAAGACGTGAAGGTAGTCTATTTTCGACTAGAATGTCTGTGGAATAACGTTACACAAAAAAGTGAGTCAGGAAAAAACAACAGAAGGTGGTCGTGTGCATACCATAACCATTATCATAGACAGCAATACATCAGTGGTTCACACTGATGCTTAACTAGAACACAACCACGAGGGAAAAAAAGAAAACCCTGTACAGAAAGAGAGAAGGAGAGGGGAAGGGATTTAACCACTAAAAATAGCTATGTCCATATTCAAACATTCAACATCACGGTGCTTACACTTTTCAGACTAACGATCGAGCTATAAGTGAAAGTAAAACGTCATCAGCAAGACAGCTTTTTTACAGCTTCCACTGCTCCGCATTATCAACTGCACTTACTTCACAGACAACTCAGCAAAACAACATTCCCACCGCTGAGCCCGAAGAGCCACCAATTCATCTAACATCTCCAGCCATCGACTGTGTGGGTCGCGAGGTCCCCACCCCGGGAGACGAACCCGACCTACAGTGGCCAAGCCCTTCGTGAACGACTTCATTTCTCTACGCCAGGTCATTATCTGTCCACCTCGCACCTTACACCAGCCGACCGCGGCTTCAGAAAAGTGTTCCGTGTGACAGAAGACTTATCGGCATCTTCAGTACGTCAAGTAGCCATCTATCTTGTATAACTTGAAGGTTGAACAAAAGAACTCGCTCGGCAACCACAATCCTGCCCCCCACCCTCTTCGTTGTTTAATCAAAGATGGTACTGATGCGAGCGATCGTACGCAGGCATCGGTGGTCAAATACTTAAAGACGATCCACATCTACTACCTTCAGCGGCCGAGTTTTGCTGCCGTAAACTAATAGTCCTGATAGGTACCTCATATGCGTGACCCTTGAGACTCACAGATATGCCTCTTTGTCACCAGAGATGTCTTAGGTTGGCGAATATCGCCCTAACCTTAGAGATACGCACTTCCCTTTCATCCTCTACACCTCCGCCGTCGCCGCTAATGCAGCTTCTCAAGTATACAAACCGGTTGACAACCTCCATAAATTAATTGTCTCACATCAAATCTACGCAACCGTAGCGGTCTTACAGAAGCACTTTGTATTTTGAGGCAGCAAAGCACATTCCGAAATAGTTAGTAAAGTGAGAAATAACTTCTAGCATTATCTCTGATGCTTGTAAAGTGTCGAACAACAACACCTTATCATCAACATAATACAAGTCAGTCAGTCTTCCATCAGGTAGGAGGCCCACGCCGGCAGTTGATGAGTGTCAGAGATGGTTCTCCATTATTTCGTCTATGACAAACATAAGTGGTGAAAGTGGATAGCCTTAACGTTCGCCGCTCTCGATGTTTGCATTGTCAGGCAGTTCACCGTAAACTCTAACGTGAGCGGAAGTACGAGAATAAGTCGCGGGCAATATGTTCACATACTTGGTCGGTACACCTCTAGGTATAAGTGACTCTAAAAGTGTAGATCGACCTACCAAATCGAACGCACCTTTATAGTCGAGGAATACGGTGACCGTTGGCCGATGGTACACATGAAGCTGCTCCAGAATTCGTCGAAGAGTAAAAATCTGACTAATACATCATCGCCCAGGAGGAAACCCTGCCTGTTCTTCTCTAATGTTTGCCTCCTGAGCTACAGTATGTCGACGATGTATAAGGAATGTCAGGATCCTATTAATGAATAAGGCCAAACTAATTTCCTCATAGTTTTAGCAAGAGTCCCAGATACCTTTCTTGAACATGGGAACTGTTATCGGGTAACCCTAGCAGGAAGGATGGTCTCAGTCGTCCACATAGGTTTGAACAACTGAGTCAAGGCCTCTGTTAACACATCCTCAACTTCTCTGAAGTGCTGATACGAGATTATTTAGACCAGAAGCTCCATTACGTTTGAGATCCGGGATACAATTTCGGACCTCGGTCTCAGTGGGTGATCTCAAATCTATCGATCAGAGTGCTACACCGAAGGTTTGTGGCGATAACAAAGTAGAAGCAGAAGGCGGGTTAAATTTACCGTCAAATTGTTCTGTCCAGCTCTCTAATCTTTTGGGCTTATCATGGATGAGTGTGCTATCTGTTTTGCTGATAGTTTAACTGACAGACGGTCGTCTTGGACCAGTGGCACAGATAAGCTTGAACCGTTGCCGGTGTTTCTTGGGGGGGGGGGAAACGGCTTCCGTTTTTTTAACTTTCTCCATTAGCCAAACATCACGATTAGCCATCAGGCTACGTCGTAGCTTCCTACGGATATCTCTCCTAAACTTGTTACGTGGGCTGCCTTGGGAATGTTCCGCCCAACAACTCCAGAGATTTTTCTGAGATCCAAGGTTAGTTAACCCACAGATCACCGTGCCGTATGCGACAGTACCTGATTCCTGAATGGCTTGGGGTTTCGGTCCAGTAGGTGTTAGGATATTTGAGGTGGGAACTGATAAGCACGCGTTCCAAGCTAGTCCAGTACTTATACTTTATCGAGGGCACAGCCAATTTCTGGTCGCTGCCCAACAAAAGTAAGGGAAAAACGGCAACGTGTCAACGTATGACCTGAATCCAAGTATGTACTACAATAAGAACGAAGGTCCTGAATCGAATCACGCCACTTAAAATTAACAGCTATGTTGTATGTGTGACATAAGGCGTGATTCGGAGATGGGGAAGTCCGAGTACAACAAAGACGTACATAATGCCTACAATTAGTACTGGCTAAAAGTAGCTTATGCTCAGCGCACAGCTGCAACAGTCGCCAGTCATTGTCCAAACGATGGGGTGCTATCCCAAATCTGCCACCTGAACAAGACTCGGCCTCATCAAGGTGGCTGACGTGAATGTTCACATCTTTGGCAAGAATGACTATATTAGAACCACGTGTCAGCCGAAGGAGAGCGGCCACATCTGAGTAGAAGGCATCCTTGACACCGACGTCACCACAGCCAGCTGGAGCATAAACAGACGCAACGATAAGATTTCTTGAAGTTCTGCGTCAAGCGGACTGCGCAGTCTATTGATGGTAGGAATACAATCTACCAGTGTGGCTGCGGTCGTCGTGCTCAGGACTATACCTATTCCAGCTTGACCGGTAGCGGCAGCCATGGATTAACCTGAAGTGCATAACCACTATCAGGTAGACAGTGCAGGTGTTGTTAGTTCCATATGTTGACTACTGTCCTGGATTCTAGTTTCTGAAACACAACAGACATCGACATACAACGAGTCTAACGTCTGCGCAAGAACAGCCCGTTGACCAGTCTGTTTCAGGGTGCGAACGTTGAATGCACCTATATTAATTCGCATTCTAGGTTTAAGCAAGGGATAAAGAAGCCCGGTGGCTGGATGATAAAAGATGGGACTAATCGTCACAGCGTTATTATGATTAGTTATACTTGTCGTGAGACCTGCAGAGTAACTAATGGAAACTGAAATCAGGAGGCCAGTATTAGCATGTTTTCGCCTATCCACCCTGCTGTATGCCGCAGACAGGAAGACCCGTTTTATATTACGAAACGGTTGATTCAGTATGGAATTAACACTACTGTGAATATTCATGATTGTGTGTGTGAACTGATACTGCCAGGATCCTCATACTTAGACAGGAAAAGGATTAGGGTCCTTAACCAAAACCTTTGGCTCAAAAGCCTGTACTGCAAGGCAGCGGGAAGGTGGCAGTGATAATTTTACCGGAAAAGGAAACCAACCTTATTCCAACCTTCAACCTGGATAACGAAGAGACTGTGGTTTGTCAGACTTCTATCCATTGGCCTGCCTGGCATGACTGACTCTGTTGATGTGGTGGCCACACCGTCCATTTCAGCCCAGTAGGTCATCGAGATGAACAAGCCGTCACAGGTCCAGTCTCGTTGTGCGCAGATACTGTCTAACCTTTGCTAGTCTGTTAACTTTGATGTTAGTTATCTGGGTGATAATCACAGAGAATTCAGGAATTGAGTCCCATCCTTTTCTTTTTTTGTCGTCCAGTTGTATGGTAGTTAGAAGTGGTTATGAATAAATAATGTATCTTTGCGGGTGATGATGATGAAGCAAACCGAACGGTTTGAAGCCAACAGCCTTATAAGGCGAACCTTCCACTTTAGACCACTTGGAAAGCAATAGAGTCTGACGAAGTTGATTCAGAGATAGCGAAAGTCAATCGTGTACATCAGCGAGTGTTAACCACTTGTGGAATGCTAAAGTTAACGCAGCGGTCGACATCTGGGTTCTGATTGCTTGATTTCTGTTTGCTTTAAATTATGAATGTGAAATCACCCAATAGTCCTAGGTCATCCAAACCAAGTGGAAGCCAGGTGGCTGATAGCAAACACCTGTCCCTCTCAGTGTGCACAACAAAGAGGCTGTTGAGTGTAGAAGACGATGGGTTTTTGGATTTGTTAATTTCTTACTTTTTTCTCCCCACACCCCTTTCCGCAACATCGAACACTGGAAGCGTTACTGTAATCTATAATGTTCCAAAACCGTTAGTTACAATCCACCAGTCCATTAGGCCGACTACTTCAAACTGAAGTAACTAAAAGTTTCTGAGTCTCGTCGCATCAATTCGCGCTTTTTCATTTTGCCTGGTTTTACACCCATTTGTGAATAACCGCTCGTAACAACGTTAGTGATCATTGTCTGTTCCAGTTCGGAAATAAACATCTAGCGTCCACCACTTGTCCAAAAATACGCAAGATACTAGATTACAAGACATAAAAGTATAGATAACGTAATGAAATTGTCGTTCACGAGAAAGTCCAGGTCACCCAGTTGAAGTAAATTAGATTTGGAATCGTAAAAGCCTTTGACTGAGTCTAAGTCACGAATAAGCGTTGTGAAGTAAAAAGTGACAACCGACCAATTCATATGTTACTCCACGTCAGAACAATCAACCATAATTATGAAGTGTATTTCACTGACTTCATGATGCTATAACCAAATAAATTCGACAAAACGAAAATGCACAATTTATTAGAAATCAAGATTTATTAGTATTTCTACCCCATACGGATAATCACCACAATACTGAACACGACGATTCTTCGCGTAATTCAACAAGAAAAGAGAAAACTTACTGAGGTGGTCAGATGAAGGGACGACATCACAGCGCCAAAAACGAAGGCAACCATCAGTGCAGGCAGACACGATCAAGTAGGGTGGTGGAGCGTTGTAAGTGGACAATGCAGCCCAACTCACATGTGCTGCAGACACTTCAGCTCTGATCATGGAGACCCCTTCAGGAAGTGGGAGTTCACAGTCACATAACTGAAGATAAACATGAAAGGATAAGTAGCGATGATTAGCAACAGATGAACACAATTACTGGAAACCATAAGGTTTCCACATTTGCATCTACTGCCGGGTTCAAGATCACCTGGTCATTAGACAAACCTATGGGTACTGTTTTAGAGGACAAAGTCGGCAACGTATGGTTAAGGACTGTTATAGTTGGCGTCCTATTATCCAGCCAGCTAGGGATTGCCGAAGATAGATTTAACGAGTTATGATCAACAGTAAGCGACAAAACACAAATCAACATAGACTGATATTTTGTTAGGCAGATTACGTAGGATAAAATCCAATCGCTTTGCGTCAAGATTTTAAAACGCTGTTTCAATGCGTTTCTGAAAAGTGAATAAGAAATAGCAGAGGTTGCAGTGCTACCGTACTGCAACCCCTACTGATCTTTAATTTGCTTGCCAATTCCCCCGTTCTAATAAAAATTGAGAAAGCCTCAAAACTGCAAACTGTCAATGTAATCAGAATACGCACTAATGAAAAATAGCGATTCTATTAGTTTATGACTGGAAAAATGATAGCAAAAGACAATCCAGATTCAGTATAGAGAATCTTATTCAGGATGGTCGGTTTACCTGAAACAGCCGTCAACCATGATTTTCCGATGTCACGCTGAAAATAGCCAAATGCACCAGGTTTATTCATAGACTTTTCTTTCATAGTGTAAAATTAGCACACTAATAAATGCACGAGATACGAACCTAAGGGATATTTAATACGTCATCTGGTAAAGAAGGATATCCCACATATTGTCGAACAAACAGTTTTTCGATTATCTTGAATATTTCTGCTTCTGGTCGGCCCATCAATATTCAGCACCAGTTGACCAGACACATTGTGACTGAAAGATGGAAACGACGTAAACGCGGAAACAAACTTACGGTTGTATGAATGATATTTACTTCTGGTAGAAGCAAGCATTTGTGCAATTCTGACTAGTGGGACAGTACTTTATTTGTTCCCTGTCGTTTGATCACCTTCTGATTGATCACTTGTTTGTGAACAACCATATTCACTTGTCAGTGAATGTCAGAGTGTTTCAGCTCTACGATCAATTTACCAACACAGTACACGTAATCAATTGTTCGTTTGTTCCACACAACAATAGACAAAATTCGAGGTATTGAACCCAGTTTGCGTGTGCAGTGGGTGGAACTACTTTCGCCTGCGACAGACGCTGAAGCATCGAAATTCCTTTCCTCGGTAAATGGTCATGGCACTTTTGGACTTGAAAGTGATTTCTGATTTGGTTGCTCAACATGTTCTCAAAGACTGTCTCCATTGCAAAGAAGTCCCAGCGAAGTATTTCGTTTCCTTGAGACCATTATATGCCCGTTCTAAGTACAGAGTGCGCATTTGTAAGCAGTTGTCCTGAGTTTTGAACACTCCTCGGGAAGGCTACCCGGGGTGGTTGAACAGCAGAGCATTACAACTTGCTCATAACGTTGTGTAATTCTCAATCCATTTATCAGTTGTCCTAAGTATTCCCCACATCAAGTGGCGTTCGTTAGGAGTGTCCGATCAACCTTCCTATTCAATCGCGTGATGATGTGCAGGAAGGAGTATCTCGAAGTTCCGAGGATCTCGCAGAGGAACCGATCGATATCAAGCAGTATAGTGTGTATTTTATACATTCAAAACGTGAGCCTGCTGCAAAGCCTGGGCGATCCTGATCTTAGCTTTGCTATTGTAATCAAATCTTTATATCTGTAAGTTTAACCCTAAAACTTAAACTATTTTTTCTCTCTCTATAGGATGACACCTGTCACTTAATGGACTATTGCAAACATAAAGAGCAGTCCGATACGTAGGTACTGTTCACAGATGAAAATGTAGGTAAACATGTGATCATGTAACCATCACAAGACAACAAACCTTCTGAAATGTTAGATTCCAGTGCTGACCATGAAAGTTTTAAATGTTTCACGTACAAAGTGCATCTGTACAGTATTACCATGAACCTGATAAACACATTTACAAAAACTTGCTAAGAAATCACCAGATCACCCCCTTAAGTGATGCACCTAGCTTGATAACAATCGACCATTTTTAGTCGGTTGATGAATTCTAGCTTGCAGGAAAAAGGAGGCTCGATAACTGAAGAAAGCAACTCACATATCTTTCTCCAACTATACAACCCAGAGGGTAAGTGCCCGAACTATTACTCTGAAGCTTAGCCAGGGATCAATGTCTGGAGTCCCCAACGTATAAATTGCTGACGAAACTCAGCTAGATCAAAACAGCCGTCCACCACCTATCTGGGTGTCCCCGACACGGGTTGCGTGTAATCCCTAGATATACAGTGAACTCAGATCAAATATAACCGCTTCAGTTAGTGGACTTTAAAAGTGTCGTTCAGAACTGGGGTGTTTTAACAGGTTTTATTCAGAGATTTCAATAAAGACTGTCAAAAAATCGAAGCAAGTACCACTTTCTGTTGGAAAGCGTATCACCTAACGAAACAGCCAGGACGCAACACGCCACATCGATTGGTATGGTCGTGGGTGTTGGTATGGTTCCACTCAGCCAATCAGATCGCAGCTTTGCGACCGAACGTCTGCGCGCTATCAAGACTGTGTTTTCTCGCGTTGCGTTCTGATACCCTCTGTACTGTGATTTGCTCTGACGCCCTGACTGCCATATATGACCGTTCCATTTGATTCGCTCTATGGCTGACTGCCATGTATGGCAATCGTTTCGTCCTATAAATTTAGAGCCTCTGTGGCCTAATTTTAAAAGGCTCTTCCAATAAACGGTGCTGCCGCGTCTCTTCTCTTTCTCGGTTTTGGGACAAGCGATTGAGCGCGTAACCAAGGCGACGGTGCAATGCCTTCAGGCGTGTATGAGTAGGAAAACCAAGAGTAAATTTCCAGTCTGATGGAACGAAAAAGATTAAACATTTTTTCTTGGTTGTTTATGATCAACATAATCAGGATAGGAACAACACCACTGACAATGGCGTTGACATTCAACAGTCCACCGACAAAACATGGTAGTCCACCGGAGATCGCACACTTGGGATAGGCGATTTTTTCTAACAGAAACGACATTGTCGTTGTACATAAAATACATGAACCACAAAGAAGCGTACTAACCTTTTCCATACCGGACAGCAACTCGTCAAACGAGGATAACGAAACGAGAGAAGCTGGCTCGGAAGCCCCAGAATCAGTGACAAATCCAGTTTCGGCGATCACGTTCACGCGCCACATTTCTAATCTCGTCTGTGGGAACAAAAAAAAGGAATTAGACTAGCATGAAATGGTGTGCATGCAATGCTGATGAACGAGGCTGTGAGAGCAAACAAAGGTTCTGAGACCACAAAGAAAAAGAAAAGACCGTATGACAGCCTAATCGATAGCAATAAGTCGATGATTTACAGGAAGGCTCAACCGTTACAGGCAGCGTCTGGGCTGGGATTCTACCTGCTGACCGAAACTTGCACAGGTGGACAGAAACAGTTCGTAAGAGGAACCTTTAATTCAAAAATCAGTGGGTAGATGGCTGGATCGAGATGAGGACTACGCATCCGGAATAAACGATTAGTCATGTTTCAACCTCCAGTCTGAGTCCTTCTACCAGTATATCTGGTATGCACATCGAAAGAGAAATCAAAAGACGTCAACCGTGTAATGGTATACCCGTTAACGATTAATGTCTTCAATTCATTATCGAAATTATCCGAGGGGACCAGTTGTTTCAGATGGGTAACTGTATCAATCACCACACTGTCCAGTTCAGCTCAGAAGAGCATCGAGGCGTAGGAGCCATCACAAGGTGTCAATGTTAAATCAGCCTGTAACGGTTGCTTATTAGCAACCGGTTGTGCACAAATTCAAAGTCTAGCCGAAATGTAAGAATCAGCTAATGAATGTTCAGTGATTAGACAAACTGATAATTAGGACGTTGCATCCATTGAAAATCGCACGCCAAATGCATCAACTATATCACCCCGAATCGAGTACTAGATGTAGTGAATACGGGAAGACTACTGAACAGATATTAGATGGAAGAATTTGAAACCGTAGACACCAGACTGAATAATCGTGTCGAGACCTACTGACAGACAAATCAGCAACCGTAGAAGGTTGCTGGTTGGTGAGTTACCTCTGAAGGTTCGTCAGAGACAAAAGCGGCTTCGACGTTTACTATCAAACGAGAACCATCAGTGTTCCGCATGGCCGTAGTCTATTGTTCAACATAGTTCCGGTGTTATTGCACAGACGAATGAGAGCAATCCAATCTATTGCGATAGGAGTCCGGAGTATGATACGGGTCGCTGAAGTGCAAGCCAAACGAGACCGCACAACCATGTGGTGTTTCATGAGTGCTATCAATCAGACCGGTAACCAAAACGTGCACATTGGTAGAGTAGGCAGAAAAGAGATGAATGAATGCGGCGAAAGTCACCAGCCAGGTTATACACACATCCTTAATAATACCAAGTAGTTAACCTCATAAGAACAATTTATCACAGCAAAAGCTGACAACAGACCACTAGAAAGCATCATGTACATACCTCCTCTGAGTCGGTGGCTTTGGATTCCGACCGGGTTGATGCCTGATGCGGAGCGAATTGCCAACGTGTGAGCCGCACAATCAAGTAGGTTGAGTGCAAGCGATTTTCGGTGGATTGTGCGTTAGACTGATCCAACTTCGTTCCTGGAATCAATTCACTGGGAAACACATGAAGCAGCAAGATTTCCGGAATGGCACACTGAAAAAGTGAGAAGGAATGGAATACAATGAATAGGCGAACTAAGGAACGAGCGAAGGATTACGCACATTTGGCATCAGAATCCAGTAAAATTAGACTTACTTGCTTTCCTGGTGAGCAGGTGCGTTCGATTCGCGAGGAAGAAGGTAGAGTTGGTCGCAGTTGTAAAATGCAACCTGAAGTGTCCGAGTTGGCCAGGCTAGCAAACCGATTCGGTTCAGTAGCAAAGCGATCCTCATGAGCCTTATTCAAGGAGACGGACAGATCTTCACCAGTATCAGCGAAAGCAAGAAAGAAGCCCAGCTGACCCGTACCCGGAACATCAGTAAACGATGACAAATTACCGAGAAACAATGCGACCGGATACGGTGTGAGAGAAGTAGTGACCATGCAAGGAAACCAGGCCAAGTCATCAAACCACGTATGAGACTGGCCGGGCTCGGACACGTCGATTCGAGCGACTTCAAAGAGTCCTCCTTCTGAGAAAGTGCCACCACTAGCGTTGCTTGAATCTGAAAGGTCGTTTGTGAACCGGGCTTGCCTCTTCGGATCCGCGTTGTGATGGCAACGCGTGGAACATTGTTCCAAAGATCCCGTTGTACTGGTCAATGGGCCTACTGGACCGACCCGCCATAATATCACCTCACTATGACTCTCAGAAGCGGCACTTGAGATGGTGGCCGATGTAGTCTGGATCGATTCGACCGGCGCGGCTTCGCATATCGAACTATGTGAGTAATGGGAAGATGTGAGCACTAGAGGAAGTAATGGGTGTGGAACAATAGCTTCGGTGTGAAATCGATGTCCGCTCAGTCGAGCACTGCCATTCACGCTGACAATCCATTGAAAGCTGAAACAACGGAGGTAGACACATGATTAGTACAAGGTAAACACATCCGCGTAGGTAGGCACACGATATTAACGAAATGAGACAGATCTGACAGGCTGAAACATAGATTTCATCAACGGAGACTTATCCACCAAGTGGCAATGTTGTGTTCCTGTAAAGGATAACTTACTTATTCGTTAACGTTTATTAGTGTCCTCACAGATCGAATTCACAAACGAGTACTATTAAGACGATGTCACATGATTCGCCTCGAAAATATAAAAAATACACATATAGCAATCGTACATGTAATGTCAGAAATCAGTCAGGAAAAGCTAACCAAGTGATCATCGGCCATCCGGCCAACATTCTTTTTCTAGCAAGCATGAAGGGTGAAATCCTGCTCAGGATCCAAACGAATACACGCACTTCCAATAGGTTCTAAGAAAGATGAAAAGCGAGTCAATTGATTTTTGCTGAAATAGATCAGCCGAAAAAATCATGTAAAAGCTGTTCATAAAATAGCAGTATTCACTTTTCCTACCAAAAATTGCTTGATGTAAGCAGAAATAACGAAACACGTGTAAGGTGGATGATATCAGGTAGTCGAAACATAAAAGAAGGTCGAAATTTGGACAGGAACGAAACCGATCACAGTGGACCGTCGGTTTGGGGGTGAGCATCGTAATCAGCAGTTAGTCTGTGGCTGTAACTAGTGAAGACTGGTAATCTGTGACGGATCGTGTCTAAACACACTAACTATATACGAACAAGTTACACACCGTCCATATTAATTGCTCTGTTAGATGCGAATCCCACAGGACCGATAGTGAAGCGAACAATGGCACATCACCGTTCAAAATACTAACCTGGCGATTCTAAACAAGGATGAAACCGGTCACCGTAAAGAGGCGATTTGAGAGTCAGCAGAGCGAAATACCCTAAGGTACAAGCAGCTTATGTAACTAGGATTCTAACTTGCTATCATTTACGGCAGATAGATAGCATCGTCAAAGTTGACGGTTATCTCGAGTTTATCAAACTGAGTCGGCCAGAAAGTGCATGCGAACGCAGAATTTCATGCACTCATCCATCTACATAGAAGTAAATTGTTGACTGTTTCACCGGTAACGAATGATTACCTATCCTAAGGAACGTTCATCGAACTGATAAGCGCTAATCTATTGAGGAGCCGGCTGAAACAAGGACAAATACCATACCTTCATTCATTCTATCAATCTCTCTCAGTAAGACAAAATATGAGTACAGCTCGTGACAGCGTTCAAGTATCCCGACGTGACAATTCTATCAGGTGCACAGTCGGTGCGATTGTAAGCTGAGAAATACGTTGGTTTCTGTGCAACTCAGACGTAAGGACGCTAGTAAGCCGACTACATTATAGCATGTCCGAGCACCGATTATCGCCAATGTTCCAGCACTCAAGGTATAGGCAGCCTGACAATATTCAGACAACAAACTTTGCGTGCCACATACCAGTAAACACCATGTGATGTATATGCTAGAAATTTTATCTACTAGCTTGTAGGACAGCCAGAGCCTCAACAGTAATCTTAATATGTTCAGGTTTGACAACAGGAGGAGTATGTTGATTTCCTATAAATCTCTTTAGCAGGAAACTGCGCAAATTATGAACAGTAAAGTGATTAGGACTCGTTGACACAATAAACACCTGTGATCACATTGTAGACAAGGAGAGAAATGCTGACTTACTGACTAGATGCAGACACATCCAAACGCCAATAACGCAAAGAACCATTTACGTGCCTTGTCACCATGGCAACGTATTGCGCCCTGTGAACTTTCGTATCAAAGGCGGACCACAGCAATTGCGCCTGCAACGTCGATGCGGAAAAAGGAATGTAGACAGATAAACGGATGTAGGAAAACGTTTAGTGTAACGTGTCATGCTCGAACCGTCGTACAGGTAGAATCCGACAGGGTTGCGCACAGTCCACTACTGACTTTCGACGGTTGGTGGCTACACGCGCCCTCCATATATCGTTTAATGCATATGCCTCCGGAACACCGACACTCTTAATCAAGCTACTTGAATTTTGCTCTGAAAGTATATTTCTGTCAGCGTCTACAAACACATTCGTGCTTCCTATTTGCCTAAGACCATGACTTTTCATGCATCATGATATACGCACGCACTGACGTGTTAACAGGACAAACAGAAACTAAACAAACACAGAAATACCCTCATTGTCTTTCAGCGTGAAGTAGCATCGTAATTCAGTAGTGTGTTTAACCACGCCCTGGTTATCTACTCAATCGTGCTCGTAAGTCGTTCGATAAACTGTATCCTCATCATCCTTACTGTTGTTGTTAGACATAACATTATTGTACAGAACAGTACATCCATATACTCAACTTCCGATATGTCGCATCTTTTGGGCAATCAAAAAGTGCTACAGTTGAGGATGTGCCACTTGGCTGGCAAAATATTTCAGGACCGTTTACAAGTAGCATATTTTTTAATCAACATTTTGACCAGGTCAAATAAATTTGCGATTTTGATGAAGCATTACCACAACAACAGAATTGTATTTTGAAACATCAGGGCGACAAGAAAATGTATATCCTACGAACGATCAAACAATTCGTTTTTGTAATTTCTGTCTAACAGTTTCAGTTGTGATCCTAACGCAGAAATTGGCCGTCGGTCGTATACCATTGGAGCACGGTTTGCCCAAAGTAGAGTTAGCTACTGAATTTTAAAGTACCTGCTACAAGATCGTCGAAAATCAAACTAACATTAGGTAAAGATATACAAAGTAACTACATAACCAGGAAAGTTCTAGCGGGGACGTGTAACTAAAATCACAACTATGTCCAGTAGCAGAATCAGAAAATCCTGCGCTAAGTAATTTGCTTTATTTCGAACCACAAAAGTGACGGGAAAATATATTCCCCAGAATAACCAAACAGGACTTGCTTATGTTCTAAGTAATGACCTCACATGTGCATGAAGCACAATAACCGACCAATAACCGATCTATTGTTCGCATGCCACGCAGTATCAAGTAGTAAACTTGTTAAGTAACAAGTTAAGTGGAAGATTTCTAATGAGAATGTGGAAAAAACAATAATAGGTTCATACACGGCCCGATTAACTTGATACCCTTGGCATGCAGACATATGCACCTTTGTAGCAGGATCAAAGAAACCTGGACTACTTGTCTTTCTATCTGGGTGATATAAATCATGGTAGAATGGAGATAAGCGGCACATTTTTGTTACACATTGAGCTGCATCTTAGCACCAACGAAAAACGATTCAACTAACATCGAGGTATCCACACATAGTTGCCAACAAATCTCACCTGTAAGCTGGACAACAAAATTTTTGATATTGACCTACAGCTGTTGTTTCATAATACTTCGGTTTCCCGAGTACGGTGCAACCTCACGTTGATAAAGTTGCTTATTTTTCAGTAATGTGCAACGTACAGCTTGTGACGAGCGATCACAGACATTCTCAGGGAAACGCAAACTATAAAAATTGTCAGGGCAAAGAATCATTCGCATCTGGCATAGATAGCTTAGGCCATAAACTGCATAACGTTCGTAAAATCGCTGGATGATGCACAAGTTCCTAAGCGGTATGCATGGATGATGGAGCTTGCGGATCCCGGCGAGGCAGCCTTCGGCAACACTGAGGGTATGTCCTGCATTGCTACGCCCCACCGACCTAAACTTCGGTGACTAATCAGCTGACTTATTTTGCGACCAGCTTGTGCCTGTTCGATGGCTAAGTTTACACAGTCAGGTAAATTCAACACGTTGTGGGACAGACACAATTTAGTCACAGAGCCGTAATCGGCTGCACATTCAGGGACAATAGTGGACCTGCGTGGGTTCATCACAGCCGAGTCGACTGGGCGATTCTTTTTAGCTTGTTGCACACGGAGTGGGAGACAGCGAATGATCCAGATTAGTGGTCTTTTTTAGTGGATGGATCAGCAGAGCAAAATGAGACCATCGGCATTCGCTGTAACTAGAACATCCAAGCAAACACCGGCACAGTAACGTCCAATAACACCAGTAGAGTTTGGGTTAATGGCGCATGTCACTAACCTCTGCCTAGCAAAGCATTCCAGAATATCCTAACCGAAATTTCAACAAACGCTCCAACAGTTCGCTGGTAGCAATCCAATCCTGGGCAGTTACCTGTATTCCACAGATGTAATTTGCAGCAGCTTAAAAATAACACTGTAATATGTCCCCACTTCTCTCTTCGATAGGCCTACAGGCTCACGATGACGCAGGGGTTGTGGCGACACGTAGGACCTGACCTATGCTTGTCATCCAATCAAATGGTTCGACAATGACAGGACACCGCGTCGTACGTGTTGATATTCCTGCTGCAAGGTGGCGCACCCATCAAGGTCAGGTAGAAAAGTCTTGTCATGTCAACATTCACATGCCGCTAGTGCAATCAAGAACCACAGCCCGGCGCAGACAGAATGAACTGTTCACTCAGGCGCCCACAAAGTATGGCTTGTCCCCACTGAAATAAAAGTACGGATTCTCAAACAACATGGGCAGCATCAACGCTTACTTTTTGCACAGTCTTGATGAAGGCAGTTTCTGGCTGAAAACAAGCCTCAAAGTAAGCACGTCATGCCTTTACCTCATTTAATTCTGACACACCGAAGTGTTGTCACAATAATTCTCGTGCTGTATATATATATATATATATATATATATATATATATATCCAACAGTAGACCTCATGCGAGAATAACTATTGAGTCAAATAACACGGAACAAATTGAGGAAAATTGACGTATATTCAATAAATGCCCCCAGCACAGGCAGCAATAAGTACGATTCTCAGCGACGCCTGATAGTATTGCTAAATATAGGTGCTCTGAACATGTCGCACCCCGCCCCACTGTGGAGGTGTGCTGAGTGGACGGAGGCAAGTCTCAATGTTAGTTGTTTCCCGCTTCAGTACCACGTTACTGTCCGACAATCGGCTACTCACCTCAGATAGACCATTGAGGACGGACTGCTTCCAAACGCGACGACCGTCGACCTGCCCAGCGGAACTCATTTCCTGACCAGTAGGGTTTCGGCTGAGTAGTTGCAACGAATGATTTAGCACTAGCAAACGACAAAAGAGTGTGGAAATGTCTCGGCTAGCAAACAAATCGGAGGTCGAAGTGCAGCCAGTCTGCAACATTTGAAGACTGTATCGGCTTTTCGGAGTCGCAGTAAGGAACAGGAATATGCCCGGCAGAACAGAGGCTGCCTCGCCCAAAGGGAAAGCCTCATGTAGGCGAGATCGTAGACTCGTGGTAACGTGAGTGAGTTTGCAACCCAAATTGGGAGTTACTGTGAACGCGGACTCAAGATGAATCCGACGAAGACCATCCTCCAGTAGAGGTGTATACTGAGTGCGAATTCCGGCTGGATTAGAAACAGACATGTCTAATCCGTGAACATACCTGAAGTAAATTGAACCAAAGATCACGAAAACAAATGGTATGAAGTTACATAAATCTCAGGAGACTGAAATTATGGTTTCAATGAACGGCCGGCCTATGGGACGACTGCTGCTCGCCACAATACCGCTGCACAACCAGCCTGTTGAAGTAAACTGCTTCAGTACTATCAATGGTCATACACCTTCGCAACTACCATAAAGGCTAGAAAAAGGCAACCAAAAGAGCAATCCGAAAATGAGCGCGACAAATAACAGACTACCAACAGTTGTAACGTGAACATGTTACATATGGTTTCAAAGAACTTGCGTTACTAGGTACACTTGTTCACCTGGAGTCTTAGTAAAGAGCAAACAGAATCACTGCATGGTTGAAAAATGAACTGTCAGTGATAACAAAGCGGTGCAAAAAACCTGAAACCGTTTGTTTAGTCACAGAATCAGGATACGTTTAACGATGTAATTGGTCAACTTATAGTGTATAGTTTGGGGCACACCGCCCATCCATTATCCAATGAAGAATCAGACCATCGCCAACTGCAGTCATTTGATTCACGGTGTGACTAGGAGCTGCATCGACCACGAAACAAAACAGTCAACGTCGGAAATCACCGAAATTCACGTTAGCAATCTGTTGTGAGCAATCCCTGGACAGAATACGGTTGTTCGTCGTCACCAACACATGTGTGCAACAGATAATCGCCAAAATCAACGTTCAACATGACGAGTTCAGGCAGGAAATGGTACGATCAAGCAACCAGAAAATAAGCCATAGGGTGGTGGTTTCAACCCGAACAAATCCCATTCACCTACTATTCCGTGTAAGAAGACCAATTAAGAGATGTTTCGGTATCAATATGGGAGCAAAAATTGCCGAGTTGCATTAACAAACAGTACTCACCAGACAATTAGGCTCCCATCAGCTGGATGAACAGAGAGTACCACATCTGGAGCATGCTGCCATTCACCCAGAAGCGTAGCAAGAGACTGATCGAACAAACCTAGGTGATCGGCGAGAGATGCCATCTGAGAGGAATCAGCGGGCAAACTGCTCACTGAAGAATGGAAGGGGAAACGAAAAAAACTAAAGCAGGAAATGTTTCCTCATGTGAAAATTTAAATAAATAGTTAGAACTGACAAGTCCAGGTTTAAGCCTAGCATAAATGAATAGCCTTAGACGCCACTGCTGATGGTAAGTGACTGACAACGCTCGCAAACAAAAACGGCAAAAGGATTGGAGACCGCAGAATTATTGGCAGTTACCTTAAATTACAAGTGACCATCATCACATCAGTCTAAGATAAGAGATAAGTGTCATCGACCATCTTCAGCGGCGAACCACATTCACCATTACAATGGCTTGGGATGCTGATGATCTCGACAGTGGTTCATAAAATCGCAGTACAAATGTAAAAAGAAGAACTAAGCAAAATAAAAGGAAACTCGTGCAGTGCGCATACAGTTGTGGATACAAGGTTGCAACTGAATGTGAAGTACTGTCATATCCAACAGCGTTCTCAACCAGTGGCGTGGGTGGTCACAAACTCCTCAACGTGACGACTAGCATGTAGTAACACTGTCTGGTCAATTTGCGGTTTCATTCAACTGTATGTTCGTGCATTTCTTAATGTTGTTAGGAAAAGGCACATTTTCACCAAAATTAGCCCTATATGCATGGAAAATGGATTTATTCATTTTCTGGGAATTTGAACGCCCGCCAGAGTTCTGGAACCTCCGAGAAGCTGCGCTCGCTTCTGATTGGTCCATTCAGCGTCCTAGGTCCAAGGCCACCACAAACCTATAAATACAGTTGCTGTGAACCGCTATTTCGCCTTCGGGTTGAGCAGTAAATAAAGCTCGTTTTGAAGGCCATCTTTTTCTTTACTTGTTGGGGGGTTCTAAGTTGCGAGAATTGCGTTCCGATTTTTGAGCTCTGATTTTCGTACCGCTTTACAATATCGTTGCGTTCGTTTGTGATAGAGATACTGCTGGCGGTCTTGCGTTTGCTCTTGTCTTTTCTCTATCAGGTCGGGTCGTAACAAATGTATAGTGTAGAAGACGATCCGTTGACGTGTGAAGAACGTGATCCAACCAACACAGACCATGCGCACTTACTGTCTCGGTTGTCACTAACGAGCGTTCCCATTTCCCGAATATGCACCGACAGACCGTCGCATTGGTCGAACAAGAGATTATCAGATGCAGATCAACCGACGAAGATAAGTGGTCAGATAGCGTGCACTGTTGGAGGAAAGCCTACCTTCGACAGACATGATTTATTTCCGAGATTTAATCGGAAAATACTTCGTGATTTCGAATCTGACCTTTTCCCGTTATAAAATGTTGAAACCAAGTTCTGGTGCAGGATTCCCCACTGTCTTCTTATTGACCCATCGCAGTTTTACTGCATCAAATAGGTCCGTGGCTAATAATCGAGGTCTTGTACGTTCATCTAGAGTTTTCGGGTTCGCGATAGTATAATATATTCATGCGCTAGCTCTTTTCAGAGTTCGTTGACCACATGGGTTTAACATGCACTTTCCACACACATGTGCAAGATACAAAAATGAACGCACACACGTTATAGGAAACCTTTTTTAATCGACAGTCATGTCTTTGAGGAGCTACAAATGATAAATACTGACAAAAATAAACACACAACGTGCGTCAGTGGTATTACCAGTTGACGAGATAGCATTGCTCAGGCAGAAGAAGGAAGTATCAAGCACAAAAGGCTTGCCTACAATATCAATAGTTAATGTCAGGATCAACCCAATCGTGTAACAGGCTCCTACACTTCGAAAGTGTACGACACACATCACGCAAGGCAATTATGTCATTTAATCGCTCCATGTGTCATCTACGGAAGAATTGGTTAAGGCAGTGTCAGCCGTCTGTTCAACATCTGTCAGTTTACTGCCTAGCAGAATCGACACTGAGTAATCTGAGCATCTCCCATGTAGTTGAAAAGAATGAACGAGGTCGAGAACTTCTGTTAAACGTCACTTGCAATGTAGAACGCCAGGATTAGTTGTCCATAACGGCGAACTTAGCACCCACAGCGAGCACACAAAGGCTTCAAAATGATGATCTACCACATCTGAACTTATCTACAACAGAAGTCACAATGAGCCTGTCGAACAACCAAATAGAAAACCGTCTTTAAGCAAAAACATATCATCACCGTTGACTGCGAAAAAGAGTACCGACGTATCAGTCTACTTCAAAATAATGGCATGACCGATATAACCACGAAGAGATCAGAAACCTGCTAGCTCTTCTCGTAATTGATCTCCATTGTGTCTTAGAAACCGTTATATCGTGAGACAGTTGAGTAGTTTGCATGCGATAGACACAAGGCTATTATCTTTGTGGTAGCCATATGACGTCCGAGCACCTCATCTGAAGATGCGAATGACTGTTGATAAACATCGTTCATGAGGTATCCTTTCAACCACTAAATTGAACAAAGGCTGCGATCACTTCAGACAACAATCTCTAACCATCATATTTGGAATGAGCAAAAACAGAAGGCATCTAAAAAGAGTTTTATCGCATTCCCATAATTTAACCTCCAAAATGAAATCGGATTCCGATACAGGAGTGTCCCAGACGTCATAAGAAAGCGGGCCGCAGTTGAATAAGTTGGCTCAGGCCAGTTAAACTGAGGTTCGAAATGAGTAAGCTTCGCGGTCTGCAATCAGACTTTTTATGAGTCTGCGTTTCTGCTTATGGCGGTCTCTGTCGTTCTGAAGGTCACAAAGATCAGACCACGCTTGTTTACAAGTTCCGTCGAATTAAAAGAAATGTTTTATCTCCAGGGTCCCATTGGAACAGACCCCTTTGCAACAAGTTCGAACAATTTTTAGGAACTCTGCCCAGTGTTCGTGTGGCTTAAATCCCAGTTGTGACTAGCAGTGCCGGTTGATAAGCGTTTCGTACGCCTTCGTCGCACCATTTCCAACTGACCTTTTTGGGCTTGCGAGAAAATAATCTGTGGCTGAACGACAAAATAAAGTGAGAACGAACAATGATACAATTTGAACCAAGGTGGAGCAACCGGTGGCTAAAAAAGCTATGGTCAATTTGGGCCCATGGTTTCTCGCGATGTGTTACCGTCTATTTTGATGAAATGCACAACTCGATACATAAAGCCCAGTATATGCATATAACCGCAACAACCGATCGCCAATGTCAATTAATCGCGCCCGGAAACCAAACATAAAATCCGACAACATTCTAAATAATTGAATAATAACGCTAAAAAACCTCCAGTGCACATAAATACGTCAGGAAGTGACAGTTAAGTTGCCGATCGCAGGCTTAGCCAGATCGGGCAAAAAATGTACAAGGAGATAGGGGACTAATCAAATGCTTGCGCAATAGGGAAGCTAACGGTTGAAAGTATCAAAAACAGTGAATTACCTGATCGTCAGTTTGTGTTTAGTTGCACATATCGAGTGAAGTTGGGCTTTCGTCATGAGAAACCAACAGATATATTCCTTTATACTATGTGGTAAGGATGACAACAAACCGTTCATCACGTTGTGCACTTATTGTCATGGTCCTCAATTCACCGGCGTAGAGTACGACGTGGTTAATCGATTAATTGGCAAATTACGATAAGTTACGGAAGGTAGACCGTGTTGGTCTCCAGAGCTGAAGTCTTTGTGACTCGTACACTTATCCGAGGAAAGCGCCAAAAGGTATGCTGGAAAAACTGATTCAACGGAGCGGGTGTTATCGTGTTTAAGTTGTCTGAAACTGAAATGAGGCAATGAGAGACGAAAGCTGTCTCACAAATGCTGTCTTACTTGCAAGTGCAACTCAGTTGTCTAGCTGCAAGATGTAGCTGCCTTGAAGTTGAATACTTCAACTCAGTTACAAGCTTTCATTTCAAAACTAAGACTTTCATACGACTGTAGGCTCCGTTCTGATAGGTACTACCGGCATCCTGATGAGACCAAGAGACGACATTCACCTTTCGCTAGAGACACTGTTGGAAACCATACACGTGCTGCGGGAACACATAATCGTGCACCCATCCAGTTGTTACTAACGTTATCACTCCCTCCATTTGTTATGGTGTTCAGACCTACCATATTTTAACTGGTTTGGCATATACATACATCTAACTGGAAAACTTAATAACAGCGAGACAAGAACCCCCACATCTGAACTGCCGAATTAACACTCATCAACTAGTCTTAAATCACATCAGAACAACACTAGAACACATTAAGCAAGTTGCATGCGACTTACCGCCATCCATTGGAATCGCAAAGCTTCGGGCGACTGAGTCGAGTAACAAGCTTCTCATTCGTTCGTCAAATCGGTACATTTTGTTGTTCAACCAATGAACCACAAACTGACCAGAAACAGAGCTGTACAAGAGAGGGCCCGCAGAAGAGATGATGACACAAATTCAGTCCCCCCAAAAAATGCGATCAGTTTTGGAACTTTGAAATATTAAACCAACGACATAAAACTACAACCGGATAAACTGTAGGGTTCTAAGTTCAACCTTCCTCCACCGGATCTCGGAACACTTACAACTACAGAGGACATGTAAGCAAACCAGGAAGCAACAGGATGGCAAATACCACTTAAACGTCGTAACACACAAGCACACAGATGGCAATATCCGTTTTCCGTCACAGCGATCAGAACCAAAAGACGCCTACTGATAACCGTCACCACAAGTGGTACTATTTACGGATCCACTCACATTATGTATCCAGTGTGAGCCCAGAGGAATAAGACCAAGAGGCGTGTGAATGACGGCCTTTGTGGCCTAGCCGGCCAATGCTGGTCAGTCAGCATATACACACTGTCTCTTCAGTTACAAGTCGTACCTGAGAGCACTGTGGCCCGGGTCAATGTCAACTCTGACAGAAGTTCATGGAATTACGGATTGACTGACATGTACAAATGAATGAAGTAGATAAGATGAAAGGATAAAGACATCGAAAATTAATAATTACGTCACATACATTTGCAATTCTCAAAAACACGTCAATGGTGATAATACGAATTGATGAGACAATACTGTTCAGATAGACAGTGAATAAGACTCTAAAACACTCCATATGCAATATAAAAGAGTCAGCGCCCAATCAATCTTGTAATAAAACTTTACGCTTTGAAAGTGCAAAATGCAAATCCTACAAAACAGCTCATCATTTAAACAGTTCAAAGTGGCGTGCAAGTTGTCCACAAAAGAATTAAATAAAGCAAGATCTGACAGTTCAGTACCCGGCAAAAACTCCATTTCAAGATTTTCGGAACCTACAAATGCTCGTTCCAAAATATCATCTACCAAGCAGTCCAATAACGGAGAGACTAGACACTCCTGCCTAACTCCATCTGACATAGAGAATGTTTTAGACAGCCGCCCATGAAGGCGTAATGATAACCACCCTACACAGTAATGTGGACTTTCTCTACGAAGAAAGTCATGTCACAGGGAATGGCAAGCAACTGAGCAGAAGGCCCAAAAGTACCATGGCAGTTGAACGAGAAAAGGAATATCAACGCTCTAACTTATTCCAAAGTGACGATATAGCTGCAAGAAGGTTGGAAATCTGCTGGCTCTTTTCGTACTCAGATACTGCTGTCTTATCAGCCACCACATCATACAACTTTCGGGTGCTCTGTGTACGCCAAACACAATATTAATACATCTATGATTGACACATGACGTCTTAACATCTCACTTGAAAAAACGAATGACTGTCGACAAACACTATCCACGAGGCACTTCTTCAGACACCAACACCGAAAAAAGACTTGTCAGTTCAACCAATCTTCCATCGTCATCCCTGAGGTGCGCTGCAGAAGGAATGTCCAGACTCAGATCTTTACTCTGGTTCAAAATGTCTGCTTTGGAGTCACTTGGAAAAGTTCATAACTTAACAAACTACCTCATCCATCTACAGTCGGATGAGTTGGTGGTCCAGATCATTAGAGATGTTTAGCCTACACTGTTAGATCACTGTGATAACCCATGAATCCGTCAGCCATCTCTTACCGATGTAGTTTTACTGCATGCCTGGCGACGGTTAATTGTGTACATAACAAAGCCAAAATATTCTTTCAATGTGTTTTAATATCCGTCCAAAATGACTTACCTTCCGGATAATTCGGCGTTTGGATTGCTGGGGTTTTCAAGAACTAATGAGGTTGCAAACGCGAAGCGCGGATATGACCCGCGAGGAGGACCAAATCGATCATTGCCATTTGAAGCGTTCGATCGCGCAAACTCAATGCTGACTTGCGCGTCGGAAAAAGGATCTACGAGCCTAAGAGAACGAGATTCGCTTGGTAGAGTTATGGCAAATTTCACACATTCAAAAATTACCTTAAAAATTCACAGTTCCACCTCAGTACCGTTAAAAACCACAAGTATAAAGGAGAGAAAGTCAACCGTAAAATTTCAAACGGTTTATATAACCGTATCAAGATAAAAACTTCTCCAAGAGCCCATTAATGTCACTGAATGTTTCAATTGAAGTACACTGGAAATTGAGCAGCATTTCGATGGAAAACCATCAAAATGAGCTAGGAGAGAAAGGACTATCGGATGAGGTTAATTTGAAACTAATTAAAACTTAGTGTACGCCTTTACTGTAACGTTTCCCCAGTGAAGTGGTTAAAGTGACATACAGTATCGGTAGTTCATGTACACTAGCACCGGTATTCGCGTTACCGTTTTTTCTTCAGTTTGTTTCCTTAGTCGCTCTTGGTTGTGCATAATTCATTTTACTTCAACTACCTCTTTTTCCACCGTTTTTCATAGTACGCGCTTCAAGCACCGGAACCATGTGAGCAGCTCTTCGATAGGTGGAACTGTAGTGATATTACAGTCAGAATCTCGAATCTCCTGGAAGATGAGTCGTCTAGCCAAAAAAGCCCGTTCGACAGGTTTTTGACGACAGCGGCATTGCCGACGCTAAAACCACGTTCAACAGTTATTTGTCCAAGAGATGAAAGTAGCGTCCACTGAATTTTCGTCCCACAGTTTAGCGTAATTGCTTTTCTTTAGCCACGTGTCAACAGAACAACTGATCAATTATGTGTTTCACTCTGACAGTCGAAAGCCAAATTCAGCACTGGCACCGTAAAAACAATGGCAGCAAAATCTTCAATGCCGAACTCTAAGAGTATCACAGTTGAACTCTTTCGCTTTGTCGGTTGTGCAGATGATCAATGTAAAAACCAGACTATTGCAAGCGTCACGGTCAATTTTTTCGATAGCTGATGCTATTATCGTTGCCTACAACTATGGTGATCTCTGGATCAAATTGAATGTGACAGTGGTCTCCCAAACGACATTATCAATTTGATGCAGGATATATTTACCAAATCTCCGTCCGGGAAAACCGAAAGCAGGTTTTCAGCCGTTTTAGGAGCTTGCCGATGAAAACAGACAGACAATTCAATCAAACTGGACGTCATTCACATTTGATCTCAGCTTCGCCGATCTCTTGAGAAGAAGCACTAGGTTCAAGTTCCGATTATTTTAAGGCCTAACATGCGGTCAGTGGTGTAATGGTCACTACGGTTGTCTCATGAAAGTGTGGCCGGAGTTTCAACTCTGGCCGTGACAAGAATGTGCAGTTCTGACGAGCTTTAACAAGAGTGAAACTCGAGTGTAGTGTTTCTTTTCGAAAGCGCCGGACTGGAAAGTCTGCCTGAGTGTGAAAGCTGCGATCAAATGTGAATGATATTTAATTTAAATTAGCCGAACGCCCAACTGTTCGTAAGGTAGTTGTGCTGTCTTTTCACAGACTATCACAAATTTGAAGAGCATTCTTTGTGAACCCAAACTCTTCCGTACCTTGGAAATCTCATCCTAATCTTCCCAAACTTTCCGAACATCCCAAACTTTCCGAACATCCCAAACCCCAGCGAAGTCTAGAGAATGTTAAGAAAAAGCCTTTTTTTAGAAAATGTATGATGATATGGACGGGTGGTTAAATGACGTAATGAACCTGGCAAAAATACCTTTTCCTCAATGACAACACTACAAACTGGGGATTGGATGTATCAGGGATAGGTAAAACTTTGCAGAGAACTGACAAAAACATGTTGTACGAGAGCAAGAAATGGATAGTTCACAGTACTATAACTACAACGATTACAACAACCGTTTGGAGAACCACAATCTGCTCTCCAGAGGCTTTCACAGACCTAAGGATGTAAAGACACTGATAACGCCATTACTTCTTTCAACAATTGAAGAGTATAAAATACAAGCAGCAGAAACTGATTTAGCTTATGATTAACAGCATACATGGTCACGCTTGCTAGTTTTTAGCTTACCATAACTCCAGTAGTTGGTGCAAAACGGGGTGGTGGAGCAAGGTGGGTGGCAATGGATACGTGAACCGAGCTGGTAGGTAAGCATCTCCAGGTCCTGATGCATGTGTTTCAGTTGTGGTTACCACCGTTGATGGCACATTACTATGACTGACTGGCAATGTGATCGTCGCAGTGGACTAAAGTAGAGAGTAAACGATCGGCCAGAAACTTGATTGGACAAATCACACTGGCACTACGAGAATAATTGTACGAAGTACTCATAAAAATGCAAAAATGAGCCGCATATATACTTGACTCAATGAAGATAACACAAGAGCGGAAAACTGATAAATGACCTTCTATCGCATCAAATACTAGTGCGTTGGGTTTCGTTACATTGATAGGCGGTTTAAACGAAGTCACACTGGTATTGAGAAACAGTTATTCTTAGAACTTACGATATAGATTTCAGGCATTTTCAATATAACAAAAAACGTTCCGCTGGATATGGCATGAAACCATGCATACATACATGCAAAAGAAACATTAAGTGGTGAGGTTGATCCTCTGTTTTTGAGGTTATATTCATCATGGATTAGAATTGCAACAAAAGAAAGTAATAAAAATGTAAAGCTTTAGGACAATCAGACTTCAATAATTGGTATCCCACTCGAAAAACCACGGAAGACAAGTAGTTGATGAAAATGCAAACAAAAACTATAAGTTTAAAAACATTCTTGTCTTTTAAAATTAGGGTATTCGTGCGCATCTAGGGCCAATAAAACACCCGTTTCCACAAGGCATTTCGAGTTTTCCTCCATGGGTTGATCACGTCCTCTTTCCATTTCTCCCGTGCCTAAGTTTCAATAGCCGACGTTTAATCTGAATGCATCAACAACTAAAATGAAATCCGCTCAAAAGCTAACATGAGTCATTCGTGCGTCGATAACATACAACAGTAATGTACAGTTTTTACCGGTGCCGAGTACTGCCACCAGAAAACAAGACGTAAGCGAGCGGTACGACATTGCTTAGTACGCAATGAACAACGGAGTCGAGTAATTCAGAGGTGTATTGAACAAACACTATGAACTCCCCTTGTTATTCGCATCGAGCAAGAATAGCACACTTCGAGAGAGTGCCGGAATAGAAGTTTTTTAATCACTGCGTTCACATTAGCACGCTTACAATGTTTAACAGTAACAACGATTAACTTCAATTACTGGTGACTGTTTCTCGCTTTAGTCGTCACGTACATTAGATCTCCTGGACGCAGAAGATAGAGGAAATATGGGCGAATAATATCGATAAACATGACCTAGTTAAGAGGAGATAACTTTTGACCATTACAACGACAATTTGCTAACCGTTTAGAATAAAATGCAGTGTATCAAACTGGTTAATTCATACTTTACTGATAAACGCTAGAACACCCTTAAGCCTGCTGAAAATATCTGTAGAAAAAAACATGATAATCGATCACACTAATGTGGAACGTGTACCTACTTCCGTGTGTCCAGGGGTCCACGACTTGGAATATCGGTCCTTAGAAATGGAAGATTCAAGAGAATCAGAACCGTGATTTGTCACTTCGACCCACACACGACAAACGTGATCCTCACTTGAAGTAACCAGTACATTTGGCATCCACCCTCTAAAAGTAAAGGCTTTATTTAAAACAGAAACAAAATCAAGCGAACAGCGAGTAAACGAACTGCAAACGATTATAAATAGAACAAAGCCGGCATCACTAAAGCGGATTGGATATGGTATAGGCGTCTATTTTTTTCACTCAATACCTACCAACCTATTTATGAAACTTACCCGATCACTGGTTTCTGAAAAATACGACTTTTAGACCACGCCATAAAAGTTCTGATTATTTAAACTCAGTAGGCTCTGCTGAATTCCACGAGATGTGGTAACAGTTGACAATGGACGATAAAAGGTTGCAGAAACTCACGGCGGCAAATAAGGACTACAAAGACGCCAGCTGAAAGAAATAACGCGCACTGGATGCGACAAGACGACATGCTCCCATTTCTCATCTTCTTCGATACCTTAAGAACATAACAGTGTATTCTTTGTAAGAGAAGAAAATATTAAACCATACCAATCGAATCTTTCCCGCAAGGAAAGCTTGGTAAATCTCTGAACCAGACGAGAACGGTGGAAGTTCGCGCATCGTTAGACAATGAGTCATCAGTTGACCTTCTGTTTGATTCAGATAGGGTGGCAAAATATCTGCCATCTGAACTGAATTCGACTAACACGGGGATTCCTGAAACAGATAGAAAGTGTTACAATTTTATTTTATAACAAAACACAGTTGTACAACACACACAGCTTAATACAGAAAAGCATGGACCCGGAAAACAGTTCACTGAAGATGGAAACACACCTCCTTTTATGGAAAGTATAAGTACAGTATACCTTTTTGCCACATAACGCCGTTCCGAAATCTGCACAGGGGTTCTGTAGCAGCCCAGTCTCAACAATATCGATTGGGTTCCGAGTTTCTGATAACACAAATGTTCGTACCCAAACATGGGAAGTATAACAGTATCCAACCAATACATGGCCCAGTGTCATACGACACAAAATACTTCTTGGCCTAGAAGCTGGAAACTTTGAGTTTTTACTCCGTTCTGAAGCCGCATAGTTCAAGGCGATAATATGCCGGCAACCTTTGCGTTGGGCACACATTCAGCTGTCAGCTTGTACCCCAAGCCAGTGTTTCCGAAAGTGACATTTTACAGCATATGAGGGCTACATAAAGTAAGGTTACTCTACCGAAGTTTGAGAAGAACGGTAGTGGCAACTATAATTGATTCTAACGGGCTGGAAACTACTTGCATGATACCAAGCTTACCCACCTAAGAAATTTAAAAGCAGAAAAAGATAGGAAACATTTGAATAACCATCTGCACGAGCGTGATGTGATATGTTTTGCTCAGCTGTTTAACACACTTGACACTGTGTTTACATGACCATAGAACTAATGTTGCGTATAGTCAGTAACATAGGCCACGCGGTCGTTATCGTCACGAGTAACGAAATGTGAATGCACTGTATTATTCAGAGCTAGACAGAACATCCTGAAGAGGAATTGTAGCATCATTGACTAAAAAAATATTTATGAGTTACTAATAAAAATCTCCACATAAAGAATGATCTATGCATTTTTAATTCGAAAACAGTGATTTCCGAAGAAACTAATTTTTTGCAATAAAGGCAATTGTTGAATTTAGCACTTAGGGTAAGAACCCTAATATCAGTAGGGATATCCTACGAAAGAAATAGAGTTTTAGTTGTTTTCAGAATCCCAGTCCAGTGTGGGATTTTTTTGACAGGTACTAAAACACAAGGTCTCATTCGAAAAGTTTTCACGCAAGTTGTGCTTGCTACCACGTGACAGACTAGGTCGTACGTGATCAGAATATTGAAACCATAAAGCTTACAACCAATACAACAAGAGCGGTTGCGCCGGCCAAAGATGAAACATGTCACTGTATAACTGGCAATGATCAAGGTTACTGTAAGTTTAATGATAAGGTCAACTCACAACGCAGTCAGTACCCGAATAGCTCAAAAAAACGGGTTAGTGACGGGCAGGCGGTGACCGTTTTGGCGATCGTTACCTAGGCAACATTGCTGATATGTACTGATAACCAGTGAAGATCATCGACTGGTAACCGTAGGGCAGTGATGCACGCAGTCGCGCCGTTTACCTTGTCCAATGGCGAGAGAAAGAGGTCACGTCGGTACCAGAGGTGTCTCAAGTTAGCAAACGCCAGAATGGCTTAAGTAGTGCAAACAGGGATTTACTTGCTGACAGTCGACAGCTACTATACAACTCCCCAACAAAACAAAACTTCGATTAAATCCACATTGTTACCGCCCAAGATGAATGCAGACACAAGTTATCCGCCATTTTCATAGCATTGCTTTGCATCCGTATTCAGCAGCGCATATGTAACATAATAACACCGTAATCATTAAGTGTTCTAACACGTTTTGGACTGTCTGTACACTGCTAACAAGCAAAGCTATATCACCGGTGTTGTCTAAGTCTGTTTATTGGAAGATGTTCCACAGCACTATGGAAAAACCACATAATGTTGTACACGGACATCGACAATTGCGAAAGTGAAGAGAAAAATGAATGAGACAGCCTTGCGGCTATCGGCTGAAGATAGGTACCCTTCTCTGAGTATGTAGATATGTAGACAAACATATTTGGAACATACAACAGCGTGGCGGTTAATGCATAAAATATCAACATACCCGGTACGCGGCCTATGACCACCGGCTTCCACGTTCCCGCTAGAGGCGGCTGTAAAAGGTAACTGTTGTTAGCGGAGTCTTTAAGTGAATTTGCATCAACGGAGGCACATTCCGAATTAGTAGAACTACCGCCGATATGAAATTTCGTCAAGGGTGGAAGGGAGTCGTCAAGCAGTTCTAAGTCGTCGTCATATGGACGCCATGCCACTAAACTACCATCGTTGAATGCAGACAGGAGTCCAGAACGACGATTGGAAAGAAACGGTTCATAGGACCACGAAAGACACGCTACCCGCGAATCGTTCTGAAGGGTCACATGACTGCTTAGCGACCAGCTGACATTCGACAGACTGCTATGTAAAGAACCGTTGATGGAAAGCTTGAGTGGGGAGAAAGAAAGAGATAGGTGAACAATAAAGATGAGTTTGCATCGTCTTGTTCCTTACTGAAACACAGAACACACGGACTACAAAACCAAACGCGTTTTATGTATACATCAATGCGTTTCAATCTACAACCCAGAGGAAAAACATTATAACCTACAGATGGTGCATCAATGTCAAATACATTGGACGTAACTGGTAAATTGAATGGCACTGTGCTACGCAGAACAGAATATATATATATATAACAATCAATCATGTAGGTCCGACACAGGTACTCCGAGACAAATTTCATAAACCTTAATAAATAAGAACATCCTAAAAGGTTTCCTGGGAGGTTTTAGCCAATTATCCTCTTTCACACACCGGTGGCCTAACAATGGAACTTTTTTTGCCTGAAACGTCATAGCATAACTAAACGACTGCGTGTTGGTGACGTGGCGAACAAGGAACAGTGGTGATGTAGACTACAGAAAAATAGCACATCGAAGTGGAAACATCGACGAGAAGTGCTTGGCGAATATGATTAGAATGACCAAGTAGCCAAACTAACTACATGTATGTATTCGAACACGTTTGAACGCACACTTCGCATTCGGTCATCCCCTCTTAAAAAGAACAAAAATATAACTCCACTCTTCCTAGAAAACGATCAGTCGACTCATCGGCACATACACCGTGATTCAAACACCGGTCTGAAACAAGGTTATATATTACTGAGAGACTATGATCAAATTAGAGCTCGGATATAGTGTTCCAATTCAGAGGGGTTGACCTTAAGATGGGATATGCCACTGAGCCTAATTAATGTCCTGAATACTCTAAAGTGCTCTTCACTTCCAATCAGAGTTCCCCACGTATAATTAAGACCATGAAATTTCGCAAACCCTTCTGCTCTTATACTGCTAACAATTTGTCCAGTTTGACACAAGGCAACTAGAAGGTGTGTTGGGCCTTAATTTTATAATCGGTTGAAGTGAAAAGTTCATTATGTCAGTGAACTGACAGCATTTAGTCAGGATAACAAAACTGAATGCTTTGTGCGTAAGACTAATGTCTATTGGCGTTGGCCTAACGATGCCGTCAAAGAACAGACTGCACAAACCCACCGAAATCAGTAATGATTCGTGCATAACTCATAGTGCGAGTTCGGTAACAACACTTAATGCCCGTCAACAGTGGTTCGAGGCTCGGGATAAATCTATCGCTGCATCCGTGATTCTCATACGTAGTGATCAGGAAGGCTATCTTCGTTGTCTAAAAGATAAACTATACACCAGGTTGAAAACAACCACGAACCACACGGACTGTATATAGCTTCACGTGAAGCGTCGGACTCCAGTGGTGACTTTTCGCAAGCCTACTAAATAAGCTTACTTCTGTGGCAAAACCGATAAACAACGATCACACGACTCGATATTTGTGTTCACCGGTCTAAATGAATTCTCTGCATCACTGCCCACATAATCATGGGCTGAACGTGAAAATGGATGCCTTACTATTACTATGCGATCGTCGAAGTTACAAGTTAGCCAACACTTATGACATAAACTAAGTAGTCTCTATAAGTCACTAGGATTTTGCGGATATTCAGAAGATGGACCTCGACGGCATTACAATGAACAAAAAACTAGTCAGACACCTTATAAGATCCAAGGGAAGATAACGTTACACTGTGCAGAGGAGCTACAAACAGTGTAAGTCCGTACGGATGCAGGCAATTTGAATGCGCAGTTTGTTGTTTGTAGTACGGCGAATGGACGCTCCGAATCTGACAACAGAGGAAGGCAGTGATCTCTTCGGGAGAATATGCATCTCGATGTTGAAGGAAACGAAGGTGGACGATCTGGGTGGGTGGGAGTGAGCCGGTAACATCGTATGTACGTACTCATTAGTCATAATCGAATGCCCTAAGTCTTCTGTTATTCTGCAGGGCCGCTGAACGGGCTCAACGCCTCTGGTAGGAGGACAACGTCAAGACTCACTGTGCGAGTGTAGAATAACTCAAAATAAAGTATACTGGCCTTCCTTGAGGATACCCTAATCACAAGCCGAAAAGAATGCAAGCTCCAGTCCGCCTAGGCAATCAGGAAGGCTTTGGAAGCGTATAGAACAATCGTGTCACCACTTAAGTCAATGTTGATAAGTATTTTTATTCAGAACTCTAACACTTTGCCTCACAACACAATGCTCCGATAAAGATATTAAACGATTAATCATTTGCGCTTCAAACAGGAAAACTGCATGACCTGTAAATAAACAAAATCGGCTGCGAAACGAGATAGGTGACTGCACATCAAAGAAGTATGAGGTTAACATGGATCACAACAGCCCAAAGGGACTTGCACACTATGAAGTAAGTTAACATGCAGTTCGGAAACAGTACATTAGTTGGGCGTTGGCTATAGCTACATGGTCGTAGTCTGCGAGCGCAGTCAGTTGCACAAAGCGCACGCGACCGCTTATAGTGCTACAGATTCGAGATGACGTATATCTACTACAACGGTCTAATGAGTCCTTCATATCGATCAACTTCTACGCTGTATCCCGTTACATCCTGATATAATTATGTCTTGTAACGGTGCACTTTTTCAAAACCAACAGCAGCTTTTCCAATCACCCTGCATACATTCCGCATTATTAAACGGCCTCTCGAAAGTTGTTTTGGAGACAATAAGCAGGAATTTATTTTAATCGCCCCGATCAATACAGGTCTAAACTTATGTTTTGTGCAGTTTATTGCGCTCGTAGACTACGACCATGTAGCTATAGCCTACGCCCATTAGTTGCAAGCGTGCAAGGCATGCGAGTAATCCGACGAACATCAAAAATCCAAAGACCTACGTGCGGAGAGTAGATGTATATCCCATTTGCATTTGCAACAGCAATCTGTCAGTGGATTTTTTTTACCAAAGTGATGAGTACCTTTCCGTTACCCTTATTGCAACTGACTGCAGCGACAATTAGGTTTCCAAGTTTACTGCCAGGAATAACTTGAACGCGCATAAAACTCTCATTCAAGATGATCACATCGCATCCGCTGGCATAAGCCTGAATATGGTGGCATATTAAGTGAACCTCGAATTACGTACAATAAAATTAAACTCGTTTATCGTTCCAAGAGAAGCATGGCAACTTTTGTCGTTACACGACCCCGTTAAAACTTGATGAAGCTTCATATCCTACTTAATAAAATACTCAACGTCAGCCAGGGTAACAGGGTATATGTGAACGGGTTCAACGGCTGAATCTGATTGGTCAGAATCTAATGGACCATTCAAGTTCGAATTTAAAATTTTGCGATTCAGCGAGTGATACGCGGGTTCGATGCAGAGGCCAAAGGTTCCTGGATTCAATGGGTTTTGTTGCTCAGTGTCAAGCTGGTGTCTGTTGATATGAAAGACAATCATTAAAAAAGGGTGTAGTGCTCATGCGCGGTAACTCAAAATTTGATTTCAATTTTCTCGCTTTTATTGTCTACGCATTTTTTTGCCCCATTTGTGCCCTATGCATCAAAACTTGCATACGATCACTGTTACCTGTTACCGAGTAACACACCGATTCATTACGTACTGGAACTTGTGGGTTGCATTTTATCTGTTTTATATCTGTTTTATATCCTGTATTGCTTGTTTCTATTGACAATGACACGAGTCAGATCTAGCAGCGCTGAGACTCAAATGACTGAGGCAGCCGGCATTTGCGGCCGTTATGAATCCGCATGAGCTGCATGTTCGACAAAAGTCAAGGCGCCATTTCGTCGCTCAGTAATCATGCAGGCGTCACGAAAAGTAAAACGACGCAAAAAACTGCGACTGTAAATGCGGAGCTCATCTTCTGTTTCTTACATGGGGAAAAGGATGAAAGAATGCCAGCGAACTCTCCGAAATGATACTTGAACTCCAGTCCTTAAATGAACACATAGCGTTTGCTCTCCTCGGTGCTGCAGTCACCAAGAAGGCAATCGCTCTGTCAGCTGCACGTATAGAGGAGACAGTGGTGAATATGAAAGAAAGCTCTCGTAGCGGAGCTGATGTGTGGACCATAACAATTTTCGATACAAAAATAACGAGTTAAGTGAGGGACTGGAATCGCCAAAGATTGACAATGTTCGTGAGGTGTCCAATGACGCTGAAAAGTATTCGGATGGTTCCAAGCGTTGATGAGGATGCGAAGTAATGGAGCCAAAGATTAATCCAACAAATGAGATGTTTTAGACTGGATGACAACCACCGGCGTCATAGGAAGAACCGGCAAGTGAATGTGGTAGAGTTTATTCAAAAAAGCGTTGTGTTGTTGATTTTACTCACGTCACACAAAAATGTACAATGTGGTTTGATACAGCAGTTAAGCAATGTTGGCAAAACGAAGTAAGACAACGAAAACTCTACACTCTCACAGAAAGGAGAGTTGCGTTATTAGGCCGTTTCCCCACAACGTCTTCACCAGCCGAAATAGACAAGTCAGTCTTAGCTTCCTCGTCCTCCCCGGACGTCACAAATCTCATAATGGCGAGCAGGCGACGCTCCAAAACAACCAAAAAGCCACTCAGTCTTCTGGTAACCTTGCCAGCCATGCTGAATCCCGAAACGTTGGTGGAAAAATCAAAGGCTTTGAAATCCACCAACGTCCACCTGAAAGGCGCTTATTTCGACCGCCTTCGACAAGACAGGGCGAAAAGCGTGCAGCAGACAAAAACTGAGTCACAAGTCATGACAGACCGGGTACCAATACTGGAGACTAAGGTCATGGTTTCTGCTCCAGTAGTATCCACCCAAGTCTATATGCCAGTGATGGAAAACGAGAACGCTGTTTCCGTAGTTGTCATCTCAACGGCCGACGCTCCATGCAGGGGCAAAAATGTTGAAGACGCCGCACAAGTGCCGTTCTTCGAGTTACTCACGTCGAAACTACCAAGGAACCTCATAGATAATTCTTTCTCCCAAGAATTCGGGACGATGGAGCTTGTTGGGGGAGCCGCCTGTAAATCAAAAGCACCTTATTGGCCCGCCCCACAAGCCGTTTCTACGATGGGCTTCGCAAAACCGCACACTGCCTCCCTTCAAACTCTGTACCCAGCAGACGACGTAGTCAAATTTTTCGTGGGTGAAAACTCTTAAACACCTCCCGAAGAAGCGGAAATGAGCAAAGGTGAAGAGGTCGTAAGATGCGACATCGAAAGTTCTGGTCAGGCGTTTTGTAGAGACGTTGACATGTGTACATGCAGCGACGTCGTGCCCACAGCCTTAAAGGAGGGTCATCAGAACCATTCGGCAGTACACACGGAGTCCAACGCCAACACCTCCTCAATTCTGGGTTTTCTTTCCCAAACTATCTCTCGCACCTTCCTCTCTGTTTTCTCGAGAAGTCAAATGAGGAAGTAACTCTAAATTGCATGTTTACGAACTGTTTGAGTTTGTCCAATAAAGTACCTTGAATCACACGGTTAACTCACGACACAACCTCACTTTTGCTTTCACGGAGACCTGGCTTGCAGCTGGCATCAGTGACAATAAACTGAGGGTCCCCGAGTATTCGGTGTACCGAGCTGGTTCCGCTAGAAGGAGAATAGAGGCTCTGTGATTCTCCCTCAGCAACATCCCCCGAAACCGTTTTTTATCAGAGGATTTCAACCCTGTGGTAAATCTGACGACCTATGGCCTCCACTAGCACCTCCTGGCCAAGACTCACTCCTAGTGGGGGTGATTAATCGTTCTGCCTCACCCGGCATCCCCGGTAACAACACTGTTATCGTAACCCTAAAGGTGTGTCTGGGTCTACGACTTCTTACTAATCTGTTTGTTGAGAGTGACCTTAATTCACCCAAGATAAACAGAGCAGCAGTTTCCCACCAAGTCTGTGAAGGCAGATCGTCGACTTTCTGACAAATGCAGATACGACGGAGAGCATGGATAGAGTATGTCAGCGCCCCTACGCGGCATCAACCTGGTCAGATTCCCTTTTTGCCTGATCTAGTCATCACTAATGAATGCCATCTGATATACAGAGCGATTGCCAAGCAGCCACTTGGACACTGACCACTTCCTGCTCACCACCGGTCTCATATGTTACTGGTTACAACAATCAGCAATGAAGACTACAGTGAGAAATTTTAATCAGGCTAGTTCTAACGGCCCGGGAAGACACCTAGGTTTACTCCTTCTTGATTCTCCTTCCGTGGAACATAACTGCCGTTCATTTCAAAGCGCAAGTGAGAAATTGGCTGACTTATCGGTACCGCACAAACTGTACAATTTCTGTTATCGGCCACTACTGCGTAGGATATTTCGTCCCCGCGATGACCGTTCCCAGTTATTCGCAAGGCATAAAGCTTACGAGAAACTCGAAGGATTACGTGCATTCCACATCAGTCGAAATCGGTTTAGACGGAAAATCCGTGAAAACACCAAACTCGTACATAGAAAGGTCTTCCACAGAGCCTGCGTGGACGGAACTTCTTATTTAACTGTAGGCAACAAATGAGAAATAAACCTTTGGCTCCTTCTCTGCGACTGCCCGGAATGAAGACAGCGTCTGACTCGTTAGTTGTGAGCAAATCATTCGGGGATTACTATTCGGTGGTCCACTACGTCGCACCACCGATTTGGCACTCTATCTTTCCGTTACAGAATTTCCGGCAACCACTGGTTACCGCCGATCTTTCTGTGCCAGAATCTGAAGACCTTTTGTCCAAGGTTAATTCATACAGTGCAATGAGTCCTGACAAGATCCGTCCTAGAATTATCAAAGCATCTGTCAATCTGGCAGAACCGTTTTATGAGCTGTTGAATCAGACACTTCAGACTGGCCTTCTCCGTGGCGCATGGAAATACGCGACGGTCACGCCCATAGTTAAAACGAGCGACTGGCGCTCTCCGGCTAGCTATCAGTCCATCAGCCTTACTAGCATTCCATGCAAGATAGCGGAGACCAATAACTCTATAATATAAGAACTACTGCCCAAAGGAAGTCCAAGGGCGAAACCTGAAAACTTTCCTGTTATGTTCTCGTTGGCCGTCATTATTGTTATGACGTGGAGCTATTCAACAAGACCAACTCTAAGAAAGACGCATGTAAAAATTAAATCATCGCGCAGTCGTCGAACTCCAATTTGGTTTAAATCATGAAGTTCAAGTCGGGACTCGTAGGGGACATTCCTTGGATCCATGACTAGTTTAGTAGCCACGCGCTGGACACGCTCAACAGCTGACATTTCATTATTCAGGCCTGTATAAACGACCTGATTAGCATACTCGAGGGGCGATCTTATACAAACCTCGTAAAGCGTTTGAAACGCTCTCTTGTCCATGCAGAGCAAACTGCGTTCAGTCACCCTAAGAGCGGCAAATTTTTTTGCCGCCATCCCATAGTGACACGCGAAAGATAAGTTATATAACAACCAGATGCCCAGATCTCCCTCCAAGTTGATTTTCATGATACCTTTGGTGCCGTGTGCACTATGAATCACGAAGGCACTGCCAGAGTCTCCGCTGAGTGACATATGTGCACTTATTGTCATTTAGTGGGAGACTGCATTCGCCTGACCAGGGCTAAATCCCGTCAGGATCAATCTGCAGTGCACTGGGATCATCGGCATCCCAGATTTTTATGTCGTCAGCTTATAGGAGGGCGTTATCCGCACGGATTGACCACAACCATTGTACTGAACTGAGGTCGTAACTTTATGAGTGTTTCCTTTTGTTGATCCTGCGGAATCACGTTGTTGAAGCAGTAGCATTAGTTGGATACAGCCAGGCAAAACTGAGCCAACTAGAGTTGCAGCGATGGATTCAAATAAAAGCAAACAAGGAATCACAACGCTTCCAACATATCAGTACCCGCTGTGGTAATGTGATTAAAAAAAGAAACAAGTTAACATGGAGGGGACAGTGTATAAGACTGGAAGACTAGGAAGTTGTTTAGGAACAGACGGCAAGCAATGAGTATTTAGCAGTGTCAAACAGCTGACGGCCGCGTGATTTGACTGTGAACTTATCGGTCTTTTTCAATTTCCATCAACGTCTGGTGTTTCACTATACAGGTAAGCCCTTTCTGGTCCAACCTTTATGTCAATCTTTTTCTCCCTGCTTCGATTGTGTACTCAAACCATCAATATTGTGTAGCAAAGCAATTAGGCAATGTCATAAACTTCTCCAGTTTCCAACTACAGTGACCCGCCTATATTGCACAATGGTCGAAAAATATACCAGTATCTCGTGTTCCAGGTTTGTCAGCGCAAGGGACCATACGTTGCAATGCTTCGGCTGTAATATCTAGTTTCATACTTCTTGCCTTGGTGTCCCTCTAGAACTGTACCACGCAATTGGAGCAGCCAAGTTGGACTGCAGCCAGCCCGACTGCGATAGCTGTCAATTCTCCAGGCAACCACTTGCTGATCAGGTGGGCACTAACGCAGGTGGATAGCTGCAACTGCTGAGTTATCATACGATAGCACCATGCTCTATAATATTGCTTCCAGCGCCCACGAGCACCACTTTACTCAGGATGTGACAACCACGCCTGAACGTAACCCATGCTGTTATAAAAACCTTATGCGTAAGTTGTGGCCGGAGTCCGGTCACCGCCGCTTTCACCAGGTACTGGCATGGCAGTCGTTAAAACTACATAGTTTGCTATCCGATCAGACTCCGTTGTAGCATGTGTAGCATCTTCCGGAGTGTGGCATTTAGCCTATCCAGCTACGCACTGAACGGGATTGGGAACTTTGGCCTGACCATGTGTTCGAGCACAAATGAAACCTCCCTGTTCAATTTCCGTTACTCGCCGTGCAAGCAAACATGGTTCAGCTCATGTAAGTAAACCAAGGTTGATACGGTTTCTTCTGCAAATGCTCCAGAAAATGAGGGTCCTCTTAGCCGCTTTCAGACTGCATCGGTTTCGCGGTACTTTAGTTTTACCCAACATACCATGTACTGAGCGACAACGGGGAAACCAAACCATGTAAAATGCAGCCGCTATTGAACGTTCCCGCAGCTTAATCGACAGAAATTTGTATGATATATTTGGGGACAACACCGCACAAATTTTCAGTCAGTGGGCACTACTTGCATCAACCAAAACGCCAGAAAATATACTTGCAGAACATAATGTACACTCCGCACCCTAGCCTGAACATAGATGAGTCCTTACCACGTCTGTTGAGAATTACTGTATCCGTCTCTGGGAAAGCTGCATACATATTAGAGCGTTTCTGTCACAGACACCATGGAATCGCATGAAGCGTGATTTTCCACTCTGATCGTTGTACAAACGAACTTAAGAAATTGAGAGCTGAGTATCTAACACCATCTGCTCGTTAATTGTTGGCCTTAGTCGATTTACGGTCTCAGAAAACGTATCCTAGTCGGCTCAGTCGGAGACGGCAATAATCCCGCTAATTAGCCCAGCGTCCTTCAAGAAGCCCGGTCTATCCTTTATTCCAAAAAATTCATTCTTTCAGAGTGAATTCTGTCAAATTTGCCAATACATACACCCAACTTCTGGCCCGGGAAATGAGTGAACTTCGTGTGCTTTACCTCGCGGCGGACATTTTTCCTGTTGGAATTACTCAGTCATGGCCTCCACCAAATAATCCTCACCACTTGCTAGATATGGCACACATGCCGCTTTTAAGAAATGATGAAATAATGGATAGTGGAGACGCTTTTGCCTGTCATGCCGAAAATTCCTTCCAGGCTACTCCCCTGTTCCACTCAATGCTCATTAACATTTCCGAATCAGTCTGATGCCCAATGTATTCTCCACCGCTGACAGATTGTATACAGGCGCAATATACCGGACTTCCCGCCATTGCACTGAAGGCGAGGAGGTAAATTTGTCAGCACTCAAAAGTACCACCTCACTAGGATGCTCATATTACTTCATAGTGTGTGGCTTCAAGTTACCACGACTTAACGGAAATTGATTAATTTGCCGGAAAGGTGGTACAAGGCTGAAACAAGTTGGAAACCGTCATTTGGGTGCAAAAAGAGATTTTTCAAATTTCTCGTGAACTATTAAAATTCACGTTTCGGGACAAATATATAGACTTCTTCAAGTATGATTGTCGTTTTGCAATGCGGAGAATCGGCCATACCTAAAAATGACTTATATTCGCAATTTGGTCGCGAAAAATGCCCCGCCTTTTTTGTACAAACTCACCATATTGGCCTTCGTAGTCGATTCTATAATCTGAGAATGCTTCCATTGGAGTTTCCATGGTAGACTACACACTTCCGTCTTGCAGAAACGCCCAATTTTGTGTGGTTTGGAAGAGATAGAGGAATTTGTAGTTTCCGACCACATCACGCTTGCATTGCTTTTCACACGAAATATTACCGTAAATTCGGATGATAGCTCTGTCACCATGTTTGTGGGTCGGCCAAATATCTGGATTATATTTTCAGTCTGTTCCCCTGTGGGTGTTCCAGGTAGGAAACGGTTGACGAGATGTCATTCCTAAAAGCGATCGCACCTGACGATATTACTTGGTCGTTTCTATCTACGGTCCACATGGAAGTGTGTAAATGGGGGTATTATGCCTCATTAAAAGCTCGCGTGCTGTCCAGTTTATTGGTTTCTGATTATGTTTGGGTGTAACTTGTCACTTGTACGTAGCTCGGTTATCACCTGTCTGACGGCTGGTGAACCACAGTAATGCTCGCTATCTCCGGTGATAACATTGATTCTCATATTTACGTTTTCATTTACGCATGTTCAGTCTTCCTATCATGAATACTGCCAGTTCTGACGATTACTGGTCCACGCGTTTGCAAGCTGCAAACTTCACTGATCGCTATCGGCATGCGTTCTGATTTGTCGCCTGCCCATATTCTCCACTTAAGTTCCCGGACTTCCATCCAAGGAGTTTCATGCATGCCAGATGACTGCCCATGATTGTGATGATAGTTCAGCACCGGACGACCGCACTACCGCTCTAAGGTTTTGTAACGACCCACTTCTGATCGTTGATTTACACGTAAACCAAAAGCAAATCACCAGATTGGGAAAAAAGATCTGATCCTAAAATTCCTACCGTATTATTTAAGACCTGATACTATTGAAGAAATGCAATTATACAAGAGGCAAAACTCAATCGTTGGCGACGATAGTCTCGTCCAGCAAAATAAACAGTTGCTCAACAAGACCAGCAGAGTCAAAGGTAAGTCGTCATGCCAGTAGGCTAGGACATGAATGGCTACCAATGTTGTGGGCGTTTAATGACACGTTAGTTCAATAAAACAAGGCGGGGTGGATGAGGTAGTATGAAAAAGTGTCACGTAAGCGAAAAAGTAAGGAATGCAAACGATGTGGACAAATTTTCTCATTTCACGGTCCAACGAATCCACGGGGCCTCCTAAAACTTGTCTGCATCTGGCAGACCTCCGGTGGTGTTGCACGGTTCTGGCTCCATAAGTAACTATACTTGAAGTGACTATCCACACGATAGACATTGGTGATCTCGCGAACCGCGGTGTGTTACAATCATGTCCATCTACCAAAAAAGGCACCCTACATCTCTCCTCGATAAACCTGTCTTCGTGCGAACTTCGACAGTACGAGCTAATTCGTCAGCTAGGCACAGGGGCCGCCGGCCTATAGTCAGTCCATCGTATGCAACACTAACAACTTCACCAGCCTAAAAATTAGGTGGCCTCGTCAACAACCTCGGGCACACTTGCGACGATAACACATGCTCACGAGATCACCTACTCCAAAAGGTAGTTACCATGTGATTCACTTGTTTCCAACACCTGGAGTACCTATCCACCGGATTGGATTCTTGGGTCAACCTTGTACTGCTCTTCAAGAGAAGTTAACTATTTGGGATTAAATTGATTTTGTCAGGACCGTCTGCGGCAACAGAATTAATGGTACTTAGTTCAAGGTAAGCTCGACTTCGGCCACTGAAGTAAGAAGAGTTTTGTCATTGATTTGTTGCTCTTGGCAGATTGTGCTCAAAATACAGCTGACAGGCTAAATCAGTTGGTTCCACACTGCATCCCGGTGATTGACAGACGGTGGGTTGAAGTGCCAAGGAGTTCCTTTTTGTAACACACTGTTCGTGGCAGACCCGGTAATTAAATTGCGAACCTGGCCTCTAAGCTCTTTGTCGGCCTCTACAAAATTGGTACCGATATCATAAAAAATAGCTGGGGGCTTACCCCTGCATCTGATGAATCGTGACAGGGCCACAATAAACGAGTCGGTATTAAAAGGGCGGGCTTCTTCTATATGCACGACTCGGGATTGTAAACACGTATATATATATCCATATATTTTTTCCGAAATCCGGCCGCTGTTCACACAGAAGGGTCCATAATAATCTAACCCAACGTTGGTGAACGGACGCCACGCTGGACTTGCACCGACAGACGGTCGAGGGGCTATTAGCTGATTACCGACTGAAACACAACGGCGACTGCAGGCTAAATGCGAGTCAATGATTCGCCCAACCTCCGCGCCACCCTGTACGATCCAGAAGTAACCCTTAGTGAACATAACACATGAGAATTTCCAGAATGTCTGTCGACCCCGTGATTATACAATAATGATAATAAAGTATAACTTCCAACGCACTCACGAGAGACACTTTCGAATGTGTGCACCGCAACAGATAATAGCGGGCGGTTAAAGGCAATAAATAGTTGCATAATAGGACTAACAAAAAGTCTGTGGACAAAGGCAAGCGTGATCGAGTAGAAAAGGTTTGCAGCTTACGGACGTTTGATTCACGCACCAGCGAAGAAAATAGTTTGCTTGTCCCAAGGATTCAGTCTAAAAGATGAGATGTTACATTACTTTAAGTTTCACAAGGTCATGTGGGAGACGACATTTCAAATATTTCAAGAACACACTGGGAATTACGCGCAAGCACATCTTTGAAGAATTTTGCTGTTACTTGACGTAATTGGCGTCAAAACACTATTGAAATTATTCGGTTCGGACGAGGGAGGAAGGGGATTTCTAAAATCCGGCAAAGAATTGACCAGACTCCAGCGTAGGACCTCGTGGATTCCTCAAAAACGTCGAAAAGTTGAAAATCTCTTGAACCGCTCGGTTAACACTCCTGGTTTCTGGCGTCCATTCATTGCGAAGATTGTCCTCGCATAACGGATATTTGTGGGAGTAGGGAAAAAAACGCAATCTCATGTGTTAAATGGGAAAATATGAAGTGATCACATGCAAAATGACAAATAATGTATAAATTATTTGTAAGGCTTTCGTCAAGAAAATATTACGTGTACGCATATGTAATATCTTCATGACAAAACTACGCGGTATTAGTATTTTTGTGTTTCTTCAATAAAGTATATAATTTTGGCAGAAAATTGTCATAGTAGTTCGCGACAGTTGGGTAACCCGCAAATAATTCTAGAAGGACTATCACGTGATAATCATAACTCCGTACGAAGTGTTGAAGGTAGTTTGTTTTAAGAAGTCAATGCTCAAGCAAGAACCTATGTTGCATAGCACACAACGGTTATCAATGGTTAACGAAGAGGGTTTGGGACAAGGGCGACAACACAGGACGTGAATTAAGGTTTTAGTGCGATCATGCGAGGTGAACGGGAAGTATTATTCCACAGTTTTCTGTGGAGAATTTTTTTATGCTAGCCAAGTAGACCGTGAGTAATATGGTCAACGATGTGATGACGCATAGGTAAAATTATAGGGCGCATGGTCTCGAAGCTGCAGGCCGACAGCTACGAGCGACCTCCTACCAGTATATCTCTTTCAATCATAAGGGTAGAGAAATTATCCAAGAAGCTACTTCAAGGGAGAACAAGGGGCTTTCGTAGACAGACAGCCTGAGTAAAAGGGCAACTTCACTCAGGGAAACACTTCGACGGCTTTGATATAACAAATCTGCTTTTGATGCTTTGGTATCCTTTAAACCCAGTGGGGCGGTTATCAAACTCAATTCCGAACTCCCACCATGGAGTTTCATAATGCAGCATTGGAGCCGGGTAGGCCATAATACGGCTTTGAGCAATCGAGTCCAACTTGAATACGGAATAATAAGGTTAGGCAGACTGTTTGCACGTTCGGAGAAGCTGACGTGAACCGGTGTCTTTGTTAGTTTGATGTCGTCGGGATCAACAAAAGGGTTGGGTTCTGGAAGCTGTGACCTGCAGGATCGACTCAATATCTCATGACCTTTCAGCCACTGCCCTGTAATTCGGCCGCTCGTCAGACCGTGCAAAGCTAAGTCAGCGGGATTTTCTTCAGGTCTCACATGCATGTATTGTCTGAGCGTCGACATCTGGTGGATCACAAAAAGCCGGTTAGCCGCAAACCTGCGGAACTCAGTGCACACAGAGTGTATATAGTAGAGGACAGTCATGGAATCAGTTCACAAATAACCATATCGGACCATCTGACACGAATTACCAACGATGATTTCATGTAACCTCACGGCCAAGACTGCTGCGAATAATTTAGGTCGCGGAATAATCCCCGCTTTTGAGGGTGTAATTCGCCCTGCTGAACAGTGGTACACTGTTTCTGGCATCTTCTTTTGAAGCAAGGCAGCCGTACCCTACCGCTCCATAACCCCCTGCAGAGGCATCACAAAAATGTGCAGCTCAGGTAGCTCTGTTATAATAGCCTGCGAAATCAGCATGAGACGTGGGTCTGGGAAGTCATCAAATGCTTTTAAGCCTGCCAACCAGGCTTGCCACTCTTTGCAATCTTCCGGACACAATGGTTAGTCCAATTTGAGACAACTCTTGCACAACTTCTGAAGCAAACGTTTGCATGACAGCAATCTTGGCGAGATGAATTTGGGTGGGTCGTATACCGAGGTAACATAGGATAGAATCCCTCTCATAGTCTCTACTCTATCCCGAAGCTGGAGGCTCGGGCGAAATTGATCCGCTTCAGCGTCACAGCGAATGCCGAGACTTCGCTGTGCTGGTAGAGATTTGGCTGCAATACACACTAGGAAATGTGAGCGTTCTGAGGTCAGTATTGATGTTAACTTCTCACGGTCGTTCAAAAAACAGTTTCTCAACCGTAAGCCTCCTCGTGCCAACGTGTCACAAATCTCTCTCACAAAGAGGTTTGCTATCTCCGAGTTTGAAACCGAAACTACACTGTCATCACCAAACAAATTTGTCCCAACTCATTCGCGAGTGAAATTTTCAAACAACGACCCGCGATTCGCAGAGGTACGTCGTAATGCGCAAATCGCACATAAGGGCGAAGAGGTAGCGCTGAAGGGAAGGGGAGCCATGGTCTGGCCATCGCAGAAAATGAAACATACCTTGATCACGAACGTGGATGCGCGCTCGCGGAAACGTCTCTCTAATGTCTGACGAAACTGTCACTTTTTGGCACGAAATCGCAGCAACCCGCCTACCAGATTTGTAGTCAAGTCAAGGCTCTGGTACAGCCTATCACTCAAGGATGGTCCCTGGTATTTAGCCACGCAGTCGAAGACCACTACTAGCTTCCCTGGTTTCTTGGAGTTTAGTATAGGGTGGTGTGGCAGGTGCCACCGATGCGGGTAGTTCGGAGCAAGGTGGGCCTGGGGAACCCTTTTAGCGTACTCACATTCAATGTGATGCTGTATCACGTTCGCGTACTTTCAGAACGTATCTGCATCATGGTTAAAACTCCTCTTCAAATACAACAAACGTTTCCGGACTATTTTGTAGCTGTTAGGAAAGGTTAGATGCTCAAACGTCCAGGGAACGGGCACCTCACAATGCCCGTTTGTGTCCAGCGCGGACGACTGTATTTGTGATAAAGCCAGCGAATCCTTCCTGGAGGGTGTAGGAACAATCGATGACATATCGTTAAACTCAGTATTATATTAAGCACGAATCTGGTCTACCTACGAGGAAACTTCCTGGGAAAGCCAGTCAGTAGACCCTTTCGTCTCGCATTCAATAGTCAGGGGTCAGCACAACATCCAACCGAATGGAGTCCTTACCGCGTATGGCTGTCTACGTCCTCCTAATCTCTAATTTAAGATCCAATGCGCCTCGGGCAAGTCGCAACCGAGGAGAACGGTAACCTCACCGCCTTCAGCCTCACCGAATGTAACGTCCAGCAGATGTGCTCACCTACTGACTTCTCTCTTGGTGGAAGTCTAAGGTCAGATCGATAATTCATCGTCGTTTGAGAATGCAGTAAGCGTTCACACTAGTAGCTGCTACTTCCGAATGACTTTGCCATTAACAACACAGAGAACCATCTCCTGTGGTAAGTGATGAGAAACTTGCATTTCAAACGTTTGAGATAGATGCTATTCATTATCTTCCATTCCAGTGATTGTCACGTTGATGGCGATATTTTTCTGCAATACGATAGATAATCGACGTTCTAAACATCAAGGCTGAAAAATACCCCCTCTCCAGTGATTGCCAGGTAGCTTTAGTCCATATGTTTCCGGTTACTGTTCCGTTTGAACAAGAGGCGACCACAACCTAGTTGGAAACGTTGCAGCAGAGTGAATAGAATTGATTTCTGATGATTCTCGGTGATAGAATGGGATAAAATATCCTTTTCTCACGCAGTTCCATACACACCGAAGATTGAAACAACCATATTACAATATCGTTTTTCAGCCATTTCTAAGAACGATGCACCATCAAACAGTATCCACCTGTGATTCTGCAAACACGGAGAAATATTATGGATAGCGTATGGACAAGGAAGCTGGAAACGTTGTCATACATGTTTCACTATCAAATATGTTGGTAATGTTTTTGAATTACAGTGCCAACATCGTGAGACTGTGAAGTTCCATTCCGACGGAATCTTAAAAATGCTGCGAAATCACACACTCTCAGGTTATGGGATGATGTACATCATCTGGAAGAGTGTAGTAAACGCATGTATGACGCTGAAGGCACGTGTTTCAAAAATGGCCAGTTATTACTGTTCGCAAGTGTATGTTGCGTTTGTAAGATTTAACCGCTTGGTTTAGCAAACTTTCTGCGCCATTCCGTAATTATCAATTGCTCTGAAAATGTTTTATCATGTTTCTTAACATAAAAGCATACTATACCAAAATTCTCACTAAGTCAGCTAGTATCCAAAAATCGCCAGTCGCCAAGCAAGCAACCTCATGCAAAATGTCATGGTGACAATGAAGGGGGGATGAAATTGCCCGGCACCACTTCCAGTGCGTACTTCATTGCTGCTATTGCTAAGGAACCAAAATCTGCTGCTAAAGCGGTTATTTGGACGACAAATATCAGCCTCTTGCAAGGATGGAGCAACGCCAAGTTGTCTTCATTACCTATTACCAATGTAGTCGCAGATCAGGTTGGAAAAATAACGAACTTGAAGGCTGAAATGGCGGAACTACGAAGTAAGTATGAAAAGCTTAACAACAGTTTACACCGGTTGAAAGCCGTAGTTGGCATTCTAAGTAACCCTAATAACACCAATCCTGAGATCATTACTTCTATCCACAAAATCCCGTAGCTGCTGAAACGCTTATTGAAGCAATAGTTACGGAACTGCACAAACGGTTACGCTGTGCAAGCGAAGTGGTCGCGTTTAACGTACTTAATAGAATACCTTCGTTGACCGTGAAAAGAGTCCCACTCAAAGATAGTAGGATGGAAGCCCTGAGGTGCCGTTGTCTGAGACTTCGCAAGAAAGTACGGTGGAGGATGTTTTCCACTGTTACTGCAGTTCACAAGCGAACTTGTGACAAACGATTTCGTCAAAAAACCAAAAACAAATTATGCCTGCCATTAATTTCAAGTCCGTACAAGTGTTTGGTGACAGGACACCATCATAAAGAGGAGTAGTGCGAACCACTATTTCCAAAGTAAACAAGAACCCAGGTGACGAAATCAGTAACCTCATTGGCCTGACTGCTGATCTCGACTGGTGTGCAAGTTCCATAGATCAGCAAGCTGTAACTAGCAACACCGTCATGTTGTCATTTGACAATTTCACACTTCACCCACGAACTGCTTTCGTCACACGTCTCGGAGTAGTTTCCATAATAAGTTTGACCTTCTGTAAGCGAGAAGATTGAACACGTAATTTTGTTCTCATCCCTAATTCCGCGATTAAGTCTAACGCAAGACAACATTCCATAATGTCAAGAAAAATCAAAATCCCGTATTGGTTGGACATTGCGCGAGGCTTGCGGAGTTCCGTCGATTTTGAAGAAATAACGAAGTCCAGTTCAGAGAATCGTCCATTTATCCGCAAAAAATTGGGCCCTCCTATCTCCCCTCACCTCGATAAAATTTTCTTCATATCTTTCCGGAACTGTCTACATCAAACAGTGGCGAAATACTTTGACTGTTCATTTTCTCCACCCTTAACTATCCTATTTCTGACATTACCTTGGCCTTTAGGACAGTGTTAACCTTGTGAAGGGACAGTTGGCAATTGTGTAGTTCGCCGGTATGGTGTTTCAAGGCAGAAACGAGTTGGAAACGGCCATTT
>LUCH01008581.1:3568-19280 GCA_013368495.1 Paragonimus heterotremus | reverse complement strand
AAATGGCCGTTTCCAACTCGTTTCTGCCTTGAAACACCATACCGGCGAACTACACAATTGCCGGAGAGTTGGTGTAACTACTCAGCATTTTTTTGATCGAATATTGAAAATGCGGAGAACTATCGTTTTAGAGGCAAATGAGCCAAATGCTTCTTCGTAAACTGGAATTTACCCATCTTATTATGCCTGTTTCGTTACTCCATTTTCATAACTGGTGTCTTGTACAATTAACAATCATGTGTACGGTGTGCGTTTCACGTTACGGTGTGTTTACTGTTAACGCCCCTCTGAGCCTGTTTCTCACAGATGCGTTAAGAATAACACCATTATTATTTTTATTATTATTATTATTATTATTATTATTATTATTATTATTATTATTATTATTATTGAAACATGATCTATCGTGTTTCCCAATGAAGCGCTTTAAAGGAGCCAGTATGCTACTAGCTTGCTTGGTGCTTGCCTGAGTAGTGGGAGAACAGGGGACGCTATGGGACACAACAATGCCGGGGTTTTTGTCGGTTGGCAACCTGGAGCGGCACTTCGCTGAGGGCGTAATGGAGATTGTGTCTATGTCTGATTTGCATGACTCTGCACCTGTTGATATTGAATCCAATGAAGCTTATTTTAAACCACTTGTAAAGGGCGCCAACATCCGTCCGTGGGGCGATCGCATCCCAAATATCACGGACAATATGCCAGAATTTAATATAACCAGCAAACAACATCGGTAAAGATGATACATCGGATGACAGGACGCTAATGAAGATGGAGAAAAGTAGCAACCTCAAGATGGAACTCTGTAGGGTTCGGCTGAGAATGAGCCTGACAAAAGATAAGAAAGAACCCAGCAGCACACGACATGGACGGCATGATGAATAGGATTCGAGCTAGCGAAGAAAGTTATCTCTGAAACCACAATGATGGTGCTTGCCGGGTGAACCAGCGATTAACACGATCGAAAGTAGCGTCGAAACTAAGGTAAAAAGCACTACTCCCCTCTGTTCTGTCAGCAGCAGAGGTCCATTAGTCTATAGTTAGCAAAAACCACGTAGTACGTGAGCGACCACGGATAGGACTGTGTTGTTCGCTGCAGAAGAAGGCTTGTGGACTAACGCTTCAGGGATCCTGAACATATAAAATAGGGGAGCAACCAGTCAATGGTTGGAAGGTTGTTTGCGCTGTTTGCCTATGAAGATGGGAGTGATATTCACCGCTTTCCAGCTTTCGGGCACAGTTCCTTCAGCACCGTTGCTAGCACCAATTTGGGATTCAGTTATGGGGAACTAAGCTGGTTTACGGAACTTTTGGTGATGAATTTTTGACCAATGGCATTTTAGTTGGTGAAACTAGGTACATTCGTATACATGCTGGTTTATTCCCTATTTATAAAGTACACCAATTACATAGCATAAGGGAATTCCATTACAATCTAGGAAGTGATCGTTACATGTTTAAACTCGTCCTTCGTTTAGTCAGGCTGTAATAGCCTCAATTATTTAATCCGGTCTGTTGAAATTCATGCCCTGCTGATTGTATCTGCTGCTCGTGAGATTGACAAAATTTTAATTATGCCAGATCAGCACCGCGATAACGTAGAAATATATGATGTAATCGTACTTAATAAAGCTTTAGTGGTTTTCTGATGTGTTTCCAGCCGTTCCACCATTTACCCGAATATGCAATATCCACTTGCTGAAGTCAATCGTAGTGTACGAGCGTCCTTGGGAAATGTGGGCATTCGCCAACGTTCTGCACTCACTATGGCGTCCTTGCTGGAGGATATATTGCAGCAGTTATCTGAAGGTAATTCAAACTTTATTAATAACAGAATGATTGGTTACAGATATACCAGACAACTTAAAAAGGGCCGCTGTACAGGATCTAAAAACTGATCTTTCTAACGCGAGCGTTTTGGACAGCCTCCGTGATTGGACAATTTTCAGCAAAACTTAAAGTGCAGGTCACACGACTTCTAGGCATATGGAAAGAAAGAATACCAGAATTCTCCAGTGATACCCGTACTTCGCTATCGATAACAAGAATTATAATAATAACATATATTACTCAACGCATTTGTGAGAAACACGCCCAGATGTGAGCGATCGTGACAGATAGTTACTTGTGGTACAAAGCAACAAACGCATATATAATATGACAAGCATGAAATCTGTCGACAAAAGAAGACGTAGTCAGGGGGAAATAGTCACGGTTTACAACGTTTGACCCACACACCTGGAAGGAAGATAGGTCGCCTGTTTCACAGATTCAGTCCAAAAGATAAGACGTTGCACATATTTGCTTTTTACAAGGTTAGGTAAAGACGACGCTTCAACTATTTCAAGGTCACGTCGGGAAATACGTGCAAAATCATCTTTGAGGTATTTTGCCGTTATTTGACGTAATTTCAGCCGGAAAAATGTCGAAATAATTGAGTTTTGGCGAGGAAGGAAGGGAAGTTCCATAATCCTGCGTGGAACCTCGTCGATTGCCCGAAAACTTCAAAAATTTCAGAATCTTACGAATCGCTCGACCAATATTAGGTTTTGAACGTCCGTTCATCGCGAAGATTTTCTTTGCATAATGGATGTTTGTGAGAATGAGAATAAGAGCGTAATATCATGTTGGTGGGTGTGAAAGAAGAAGCGAACAGGAAGACGTCAACGCATATGTTTTGGGCGTGAAGCAAGAGTTGCGTGATATGCTATGCAATGATGTACTGATCAACAACGTTCGGTATACTGTATGTTCAAAGTCAGCAATATATGGTACGCCGGCTCGCTCGTGCATCAGACGGATGCTTGGCCACGGTGCTCACTACGACTGTGATAAGTGTGAACCGCAAACGGAAAGTGACGTTCACGCATCAAGCTGGTTCCCTTCGCACAGACACTTCGTTTCCCTTTAAACGTCCTACATCCTTGACACCGTGTAGGCAGCTACCCACCGGCATGTTGTCCACCTTACCCGTTGACTATATGCATTCATTATATCTGGGCGCTGTCTGTCACATGATTAGTAATTGGACACCATGGCTAGTTTCAACAAACGTTCGCATAGACTCTGAGGCGTTCTAACACATACGTGAACAGTTTTTGAACTGCCGAAAGAGCTTACCCCGTGAATTTTTTCGTAACTGCCGTGAACTGATAGACATTAAGACCCGGAAAACTGCCGATTGTCTACAACCTTAACCATGCATCAGTCCAGTGATTTTGCGGTATATTTTGGAGGATGATAATCATGGCAACTTCTCAGATCGGTCTGTCGTTATTCACATTTTATTTCACCTCGCTTTCAGTGTAACTCATCTTCGATACATGACCTTTTGTTGAGGCACTATAAGCTGGAAGGTCAGGCGAAAACGGCACACATCGTGAATTCATTGGAACGAATCACGGTTGATGTGGCCCCGCTTGGATCACTGAATAACTTTTCTGCCATTCTGTTTGAGCCGACTATAAGATTAAAACAACGCTTAATGGGCCGACGCGACCAGTATTATAATTGTACAGGCATTTATCAGAAAGATTTTCTCCATCTGCCTCTATCGAATCCGGTAATAATTTTGCCTCTTTGTGTGCTTGCTCAATTTTAAAAATTATGGGTCGTAGTTCGTTTTCAAGCATTCACCCCAAAAACGATGCTCTTATTAATGATAGTGTCTGCATATTTGTGGATGTATGTAACCCTAGTTCAGAAGTTTGTACTGTGGAATATCATCTCCTTGCGACGTTCCGACCTATGCTTATCCACAGTTTTTTTCCCATCATTCGCTTATGTTTATTGCGAACGAATTATCACCGGAAGTTGTTGTGACGAGTGCATCTCGCTTTGAAGCTGAAGATTTACTCTTGTCATTCCACTCACGTTTTGTCTTTATGCCCAGTTTTCATTCTTGTTAATAGCACGCCATTTGAAAATGAACAAAGTTATTTCCACATTTATAGCATTTGACTCGCATTGCATTGTTATCTATCGGGTGCCACGTAACGGCCAATGAACTTCAGTTTTAGGTGTAAAGTGTGGTAACTTTTCTGGAGGTTGGCGAACCAAGTTCGACGTGGATAAACGATGGCGTATCAACCTGGCCAGGTCACTTGTCCTTTAATTTACCACGACAGTGCACGATCACTGGGCTTCCTCACCTGATTCTGCAAGGATTTCCGTCAGAGTAATCCGCACAACTGATAGTGATTCTATGGATATATATCTAGTGTTTTAGACGACCACTTCCAAACCCGTCGTTATGCTAAAATGGTGGAGGTACATCAAATGTAGATAACTTAGATGTAAATCTGCGAATGGGGAACGAATACAAAGGGTCAAGTCATGCTGATTTATGCCTTTTTATCCCACTGGTTACTAGAAAAAGTTCAAAGAAACTTCCGTCTCGGTCATCATCAGAAGACTCCAACTACCGTTCTCCGATGCCCGCTACTAGTGCTGCAGTTGCATCTTATCCGGTGTCCAGCACGTTGCTCTTTACGATAGTGAGTGTTGCACAGTTGCATCCCAAGGCCAAAGCATTCCAGTCACTGTACTTTGTAGCCCCGTATCCTCCTCTGTCGCTGTTCCCGTATCACCGTCCACTCCTTTTCACTTCAACTGCTGGAATGACCAAGCCAACCGTTGCCCCAATCCGACATTGTTTGGCCGCATCCACGTCATCTTCCTTCCCGCCTTTTGATATTTTCCTCCCAACCAACTGTCCCCTTACCGTTATCCCCCGCGAAGGTTGTTACGGGAGTCCACCAATACATCCACAACACATCTAGCGGCCTAGCCACCGAAAAACGATTCGGCTGTTTCCTCGAAGTTGTCTGCCATGGTGCAAATGCTTCACCAACTGGCCACACAGCAGGCATAATTGGTGATAAACGCGGCCGTCCTGGAGGAATGTCCGCAGCAATACCGCCTATCCCCAATTCGAACGTTCAGGGTCAGGCTGGGCGTGACACCCTTGTAGATGCTCTGCCCGTGAACAGTGTATCCGGTTTTCTTTCATCTGGAAGCAAATATTCAAAGGCAACCGTACAGAAGTGTTACGGTAATGGCACGACTAACACTTTTGACATGTTTAGATGAAACATCTGAAAACAGTGAGTGCTCCGTCTGCTAGGCTGTTGTTTGCTGTTGCATGAGGGAGGCCAATAGATCACATCTTGCGGTGAAAATAACTTACGCCGGAGGAAGAAATGAAATCGCTTCCGAAGACTACATCCTAGGGCATGTCATATACGGTTAGTGGAGTTTAACGGTAACATGATATGTTTCCAACGTAGAAACTGTGCTATCTCAAGAGTTGAGTCCAGTTATCGGGCAGAATGAGCGGTAAAAGTGGGTGTGCTGTTTGTTATATGACGCCCGTGACCACGAGGAGAGACGACGACACACAAAACTGGAGACAACAACGGCAATAAGCAATCAATAAGGAGAAAAATGAGGCATATGGGAGGTCTATAAAAATCACTCTGACTGTGTGTATCACTTGTGGTTCCATAATGCGTTATCGCGCGGATTTGATTTTCAAGTGCGTTAAGCTATGCACAATGTAAGTCCTAATCAACCGTGCTATCACGTGGCAGAGGATATGTTGTAGTGGCTCATCAATCAAGCGATAAAACTGATCAAAGTATGGTAATACCAACGAAGGGTTGTGGGGTAACGGATGAGCTGAATAGGTAAGCATACAAATAAAATGGGAGACGTACCGATAAAATAGGAGCGACTCATTGATAGGTCAAGGTCCGCTAGATAAAACAGACCACCACAAGAGAGAGAAACAACACCAAAGGTGGGATCACAAAAATGATGGACGGATAATTCCGCACGAGGCGGGGGATGATGAGCGTTGAGTGTCGGCAGATCGGCCGATATGTGGAGCTGAAATATTTTGCCGTGCAATTAATTTACCAGCTCAAAAATCCGCAAGAATTAGGAAGACAGAGACGACACGCGGTGACTCCGGTTTTTTCGTGTCGACAATCCGATTAAAAGTTGATAATAGTTATTCTAAAGAGGTGTAAGGGTGAAATTAACAGAACGATGTATACAAAAGTGTACAAAAAGGAACTATGAAATATAACTGTGAATTGTTGCACCACAGTACTCCCCCACCAGAGCGTTTGTGGGTTAAAAACACGTAGAAAGAACGGTACTGAAGAGATAATCTAAACGCTCGGTAACCTTATCACGTATTTTGGCCAGTGTACAGACTGTTCTCTACGTGCGATGCGTTGTTCAAAAGAACAAGAGGGCTGGGCTGCAGGTGGATGTGATATTGTCGGGAATGGGGAGGGGTTGCCTTCAGTCAACATCAGATAAGGTGAGTCCATGTCCTTCTCTGTTTAGACTGGTTTCAGTTGGTCAGTGAATACTAATTCGCCCATCGATAATGAAAAAGTTTTAGCCACGCTTAGTCACCTTGAAGGGACCGGGATATCGTGGTTGTAATGGCTTCCTGGTGGCGTCTTGGCACATAAACACAAATTTACATGTAGACAAATCCGGAGGTTATTGTTTCAGGCGCCCATGATGACGGGTCGGCGTGAAACGAGGGTCAGATATGTTTTTTCGTAAACGCGAAATGCAATCCGTATCTGGGTCTGGTTGAGTTGAGGGTTGAATCAATTCTCCTGGGAGGTGTAAGGTAGTGCCGCAAATTAATCCACAGTTGGTACAGCCGATGTCCTCTTCAACGGTAGACCGGATTCCAATGAGAATGGGTAGTAGACGTTTGCTTCACTTTGTTGCGTCAGACTGTGCGGTTATCGAGGCTTCTGGTTGTCGTTGAAAATACTCGACTAGACCATTAGCTCAAGGATGATGCGCCGTCGTGTCAATGTGCAAACAACCCAGTAACTCCGTGAAGTTGTGAAAAACGGGAGAGTGGAACTAGGTGCCTCGATCTGCATTGACTGTAGATGGCATACCAATGTTCAAAAATGGTTTTAGCGACTGTCTTTGCTGAAAAATATCTGAGGGACACAACTAAAAGCCAATGGGCTAAGCGGTCGCTTGCTTTCAATACGTACCTACAATCATTGTAGGGTGGTAATGGGCCAGCGATTTCAAAATGTACACGCGGAAACCAGGTGTATTTCTGAAAGAACATGTCAGTTGTGATAACCGTATGACTGTGCGCCCTACTGCTTTGACACTATGTACACTGTTGTGACCTGAACCGAACACTTTTGTTCATGGGGTGCTAAACGAACCGCTGTGAAGTCAACTTCAATGTGCTACCTTTTCCGGAGTGACCTAAACGGTGGAAATTAATAAAAGCATTGTGTCGGTGAGAAGGTGAGACGAAAGGTTCAGGTTTACCGTTTGAAGTATCGCAAAGAATGTCACCAACTTGTGTCGGACAAGGAACAGTGGACTGTTTCAAGGACATACAGATGGAAAAGTCCTTCATGTCTTTACTGCACTGCTGGGCAGTGGCCATTTTGGGCAAGTCAAAGGAAAGTGACGATTTGACTGATTTGACGTCACGACGCGATAAAACCTCAACAGTCATGTTGGCTCCACCATGTAGGTGTGGGGTGCCCGTGGTGAATTTGGAGGTATGGTCCAGATGTTTGATTTTACGCGGGGAATACCGATCGGGTTTGGCGTGAAAAGCAAACAGCAAAGGTTTGTATTCTGTGTACGACAAAGTGTCGGCCATCCAAACGATGCCGAAAGTAACGGATCGTCAAATAGATTGGCAGCAGTTCACGTCCAAAGGTGCTGTATTTAATCAGTCCTGGTTGATTCACATCTAAGTGAGGCGCGAAGTTCGAATGCGACTCAGATTGTCTCGTGCCATATTTATTTTCAAACATTTTACTGGGTTTTTTCTTCTGAACTACTGTAGTATAACTTAGTTCGATTGCGGTATTCCATTCGGCTCGAAATCTAGTCCGTCACGTTCCCCAACTTAGTCAGGTAATCTCGTGTTATTTTGAACTTACGAAATTGACGTTATTAACTGTGTTAGTCGGGCTCCACAACTAGTGCTTAGTGTTTTTTTCTCCATTTCTCTTCTCATCTGCCTCGGTGATTATCTTGCATACATGTTGAAACAGTCTGCGTGTAGTTTGCATTCTAGGCTTGTTCGCGCTGGAGACCACGCCCTTCAATTTTTCGGTTGTGACGCTTGGATCCACACTTCTTGCCTTGGCGTCTCTTTGGAGTTTTACCGAGTTCTGAGCGCGGCCAATCCCGACTGTATCCAACTGAATTGCGATAAATTTAGATAATCTGGGCGGCTTTTTAGCAAATCAGTGAACGCTATTAGTCATTCGGTGCTCAGTGTGAGTTCAGCATCCGCTTCCGACGATGATGTTCCTGACCGTCGCTTGCACCTCTCAGCACAAGCAGTAGAAATCACACTTAACTGTAAGGCAGGCGTGTTAAATGAAGTGCTTGCGTTAGTTGAAGTGGATGCTGAATCACCAGCTTCCACTATCAGTTACTCGCCTATACAAGCCGTAACGAGCTTATCCAACAAAGGAGTCGTTCATCCGGTACACAGTTTTTAATGCCTCTAAACGAAGTTTTTGGGAGCAAGGGTAGAAAAAAGTGTACCGCGGGGTTCGCGCGCTCTTTTCGAAATACTTTTGTGACTAGATCTCAGCTGAAAGGCATTGGCAGAAGGTAGAATATATCCCTTCCATCTGCGACTGAGTCTAAAGCCGTAGATGCGGATTCTTCCTCTACTCCACCGACTGCAGCTACACTACTGATGCTCATTGAGGGACAAAGTTCCCAGCTAACACAGGTGAAAGTTAACAGTAAATTACTTAGTACGAGGCTGGCCCACCTGAAGAACAAGTAAAAGGCAGCTATCGGCAGAAGGAAGAATGTCTTAATATATGGTGTTCCCGAACCGTACTTAGTAGAGAGAAAATAACGAGCATTTGAGCTTAGGCGCCATTTGTTAACTATATTTCTTTTGGGGGGTTTATCAGGAGATATCGGGATAGGTGGTGTCACGAGTGGGAAAATGGAACCAAGTGACCAACGTATCAGGGGAAAAAAGACCGGTAGTTTTGAAAGTCGTACATCATTACCATCGGGATCAGCTGCTTGCGAGATCACTGGACATAAAGACTAAGTCAAATAACAAATCTGAAGTCGTCCCAGACGCGTTAAATCCTGCATCTTCGAAAGGTACCTGTTCCCTACAAAAGCCGAAGGCACGCGACACGGATCTTTACCTCCAGTTGGCTCTTTCTGCTTTCACGAACGGGTCCTGTGCGAGTGTACAAGTTCCTCCCACGTGTCATAGGGTCCCTAATACAGCATCACAAATGTGAACTCCGTCGCCGATAAAATGTGGGATCCGCCCCCGGGTATAGTCCCCGAGGGTTCCCCATCCCAATACAAAAGACCGGGCCGGTTGGGGCTCCGGCGTGTGAAAGCCTTTTACACAAACGCCTGAACATAAACAACAAATGGGGCGAATTACTTGTAGATGGTGGTCACGACGTGATTGCCATCACAGAATTTTGGCTTAGAATGAATACGCCGTACGAGGGGCTGTATCCGGAAGGATATAGGAATTTCAGACAAGATAGACCGAACGGGACGCAGGGAGTAGGAATGTTACTTCTCATTGCCGAAAGAAATTTGCAGCTGCAGGGCTTCTCTCTCAGTACACTGAACATTCAACTAACAAAAAGTGCGGTGAAGTCGAGCACGCAGACCATTCCAGTCGTGTGTCTACCGTTGTCCAACGTCGCAAGCCATCAGGGATGTGAAGCCTATATCTCTTCCGAGCGTCATCACTGCTAAGCCATACTCGGTGCTAATTCTTGGAGACTTCAGCGCCACTGACATCGACTAGAGGGAGGAATCAGCCTCTGCAGGAAGTTTTGGAGCAGACCTGTTGGAATTCCCCACGATAACCTGTTGATTCAGCACGTGAGATGTAACTCGCGTTTTAGAATAGGGCAGGTCTCCTCACTGCTTGACCTATTGGTGAGCAGATACAAAAATCAGGTTACTTCACTTGGAATGGGTGTTCCTCTTGGGAAAAATGACCATGTGACTATCACTTTTGAGTTCTGCATCAGGTCGATACCTTTCAAATTAACACGCAACTTCGGAAGAGTTGAAATCGACAGAGTGATCCTAGATGCAAAGTCTCTGGAGTGGAGTTATCATTCGGGAACTGTGGACGAGGTTTGGGAGCTGATCAAACGAAATCTACAAAGTCTCACTGAAAAATCGCCCCAATGGTCAGACGCCGCCCACACGGCTAACTTCGTTGGTGGACAGCTAGAATAGACAAGGCACACAGGGCTAACTGGATAACTTTAAAAAACTGGCCATAAGAGATTTATACTCCACCTTCCCGAAAGGGACCACACAGTCGAACTTCACAATGATGCACGATCCGCCCACGAATTAGTACTTGCCCGATATGTTAAAGCCAACTCAAAGCGGTATTATGCATATGTCCGGGTTAAGCCAGCGATGCGCAGGGAGCTGGGTAGCCTGAAGCTCGCTGATGGCAGCCTACTTACCGGTGCTCATGAGAAAGCGGAACATCTGGCGTTACACTTCGCAGGTGTCCACCGTGAGGATAGTCAGCAGAACCCTACCCTAGACATGCCTTCTCTGCCGATCGCAGAAATGACTCACGAAGACGTCACGCCTGATGCGATAGAGAACGTACTGCGGCAGTTGAACACTCATAAAGCCCCGGGGCCAGATGGCATTCACGCGGCTATCATCCGTCAGTTATCCAGTGTATTAGCCGTTCCAGTGACCAACCTGCTCAACTAATCTATCAACGAAGGTAGATTTGCCCAGGATTAGCTTGAAGCAAATGTCATAGCCATGCACATGTGTGGAAGCAAAGAAGCAACTAGTAACTATCGACCAGTGAGACTCATTCATATTCTATTGAAATTGTGCGAAACAGCTGTTAAGAGCAAAATTGCCAAGTACCTAACCGAGAACAACCTGTCGGATGCGAACCAACACGGATTCGTTAAGAAAAGGTCTTGTCTCTCCAACCTGTTATGTTTTCTGAATGAAACAACACAACGATTGGACAAAGGCGAACCCGTGGATGTATGTCATCTAGACTGTAATAGGGCATTTGACTCGGTAAATCATCGATTGCCACTGCTGAAACCACAGCACTGTCGGATAGCGTCGACCATCATTCGATGAATAGCGGATTTACTCTGCAACAGAGTGTTCAGAGTCACTGTCGGTGAATCCAGCTCACAAGTATACCCTGGAATCAGCGAAGTGCCACAAGGGTAAGTACTCAGACCTCTACTGTTTCTAGTTTACGTTAACGACCTGACTATATCTTATCATCTCCGCATTATGTTTGCTGACGATTTGAAAATTGTCGGAAATCCAAACCAGAATCATGTCTAATCTGACTTGGAAAAGCTATTCGACTGGTCAGCAAAATGGGATTTACCCCTCTACCCAGAAAAGTGTCTGCACCTGATTAAATATAGTAACAGATCTACTCAAAGACAGCTTCCCAATTCAGGTAATCCGAGCAGGCTGAAGCACGTCACTGAAGCTAGGGACTTTGGTGTTCTACTCCAGAGTGACTTTAAACCCACGGCGCAGTGCGTTTTAACGGCGAAGAAATCAAGAGGTTCGCATTCCCAGCTCGGGAGATCCCTCTCATCCAGAGAGCCGAAATTAGTGATTCTGTTTTACATAACGGTTGTTGGGCCTCATTTGGAGTATTGCGTCCAGGCTTGGAGTCCAAACCTACAAAAAGTAAACAATGCTTTGAAAGTGTTCAAGGGTTGGCTACTAGGTTGATACGGGGCATGAAGCCCTTAGACCACACTAGCAGGTTAAAAACTTTCATCTTATTTTCCCTTGAACGAAGAATGCTTCGTGGAGACTTGATACAAGTTTTCACGTTACTGATGTACCGGCTAGTACTTTTTTCAGCCGATGAATATGCCCCAACTGAGAGGTCACCATGTGATGATCCGCAGACCGAGAGCAAACAAGGGTGGCTGCGCCTCATTATCCTCTCACAGAGTGGTGAACGCGAGGAACAAGCTTCCCCGTATACTTTCAAAGCTTCAACGGTCGGAGTATTCAAGTGTAGGCTCGACCAGGTCGGGAACCGGGCGTTTCCTGACCTAATATGGACTTGGTGCGTATCATACCCCTGTATATATGCCGTGTGTACACAACTATGTTGTATGTAGCTTTATCTCGATGTCGGCGGACGTTTATTTGCATGTACAAATGTAAAACTTTTATGCATATGTATATACAGATATTACTTATCCACTAAAATTATTATTATCATTTTTAAAGTGTGTAACAATTTTCAGACCTTCCGTACTATTGGCTGTACATAAGTGCTGTAGTGCATGACTCCAAAAGAGGGTCTTCAACTCAGCCACCATTCGTGTGGATACTTAAAAGGTAGACAATCGGGATTGTCACCCCCGGTCATTAACAGCTAAAGAATTACATCACATGCTCACATTTTCAGCCTGGCATCTGGACCCTCCTACTCCTCAGCTTAGCAACACTGCGGTTTTAGTTTTAAATCGAATACTGTCATAGGAAACTTTCATTTTCTTTCTTCCTTCATTTATTTAATCCAATGTTTTATCATATCCCGGACAGCTCATGACGGCATCTCAACATGACTGATTGGCAGATGCAAACCATAAGACAAGATAGCACTGACAAAAATGTCACTACCACTGGTACCCAATTATGTTTTATATGGTCTCCGCCCATTCAGAAAAAAACGACAAAGGCCGTCACTAACAAGTTACAAAAAGAGACCATAGAGAGGTAATGACGTTAAATCTATTCACATAGAGGTATTGTTATATTTCCTACTAAAAAATGAGTAAATAAATAGTGCGACGAGCACACGCCCCCATTTTGAAGGCTACAAACTTGGTACCACCACGTAAGGCAGTGGGAGATGGGGGCTGTCGAATTCTACACTCTCTTTCTTATTGCTCAAAAATTTGCGTCAGACTATCTCAGCATCACTGTGTTCACGTGTCACCATTGAGTAATCGAGGGTTTCAAATAGATTGAGGTGTACCTTAACATGTCCTTCGGTCTTATCTCTTTTTTCTCCAAGGCGACAGTACGTTGTCATGTAAGTACGCAGTCTGTGAACCCTCTTTTCAGTGTGCAAGTAGGGTAGTATTGTCTCTCTTAGCACTGTAAAAATACTGTCACAAAACTGTCGCAGTTACATATGAGTGTAAAATATGGCTGGGGTACCACATGCATATTAGTGGTTGTTTTAACAATACTGTGTACGGATGTGTACGTATGCGTGATTACCTCAGTACGGTCATCTCCATTTTACAAACGAACACGCACGCAAGTTGTTTTCTGGTTCCCTAATTCTTTTTCCTTTTCTTTACGTTCGAGACCGTCATTGTTTTGTGGGTTACGGGTGTCGGACAGACGGGGCTTGACAAGGGATTGTCAGTCAAAGCGCTGAAGGCTGTCGCTTTTCAATGCAAGAAACGGGGCTGCCAGGCTGCCAGCAACCACGTCCCGTGAACTGCATTTGGGAGAAAAAGGCTAGGGGCTGCCGTAAGCCATTTACGGACTGTTTTAAGACTGCGCCGACGGCAGCATTTTGTGCATCCGTAGTAAAAAGAAGACGGGTGTTTGGGTCACAACTGATGAAGCACAGTTTAGTGGCGTGACATAAGGTTTCCTTTGCCGCTGAGAAAGCTGCCTTGTCTAGGGGTGACAGTTCAGTTGACTCACGTTTGGAGTCGACCAGGTCTGTCAGAGGTTTTAAAGCTTTCGCGCAATGGGGGGATGAAACGTCTATTATAGTTAAATGTGTCGGGAAATCGCCAGTTGTGTCTTTGTAGTAAGGATAGGAAAGGTCGAGATGGACTGCACTTTATCTGGCAAAGGTGTTATGCCGGTATGGTCAATGCTGTATTCCAGGAAATCCAACGAACTAACTCCGAAGGCACACCGATCAATGTTGATTTTAATATCATACCGCACGAAACGATCAAAGGCAGCACGAAAGTCTGAATGGTGCTCCCACTTTGAGCGGCTAGCGATCAAAACCTCGTGGGTGTAGACGCACGCGAAGGGGAGTCCACGTAATACTTCGTCCATGAATCGCTACAATGCTTGAGCCGAATTACGGAGTTCAAAGGACATTCTTGTGAACTTGAAAAGTCCGAAAGGTGTTGTAATGGCTGTTTTCCGGATGTCCTACTCCGTGACCGGAAGGTGGTAATAGGCGCATGCTAGGTATAATTTGGAGAAAACAGTAGCGCCAGCGAGTCCTAAGGAGAAATAGTGGATGTGTGGTATAGGGTGCCTGTCTAGGATTGTGCAGTTTTTGGGGGCACGGTAATCACCGCAAGGTCGCCAATCGCCCGGAGACTTTTTTCGGTACCATGTGCAGTGGTGTCGCCCGAAAGCCTTCTGAGGGCCAAATTATGCGAATTTGAACCATATGTTAGGAATCATCCTTGATGTAAACGGCGTGGGTCAGCGAAGATCGGAGGGCCGCGTGTTATACCATGATATACCCCATCGTGTTTAACCGTCTTGGTGTGTGAGCATGGCCGAGTTAGCGAAGAGTATTCTTTCAGCAGTGCTGCGAAAGACGGTGTTGGCGGAAAAGCGGGCGGGATGCCGATTGGTGAGATCATCGATCGGACACCATTCACTGTGCTTGCAGTGGTGTTGTCAATTAGCTTACGCCTCTTGACGTCAACGGAAAGGTTGAAATGTGTCAGGAAGTCGGCACCGATCACTGGCGTTTGAACGTCAGCCAGCGGGAATATTCATCGAAAACACCGCCAGAGACCAGGATCTACAGTGGAGAGCGTTCCCCATAGGCTTCAATGCGACTTTGAGTTGCGGCCTGTAAAGGGCACTGGCCAGACTAAGGTCGATCATTTGGTTGCGGTGTAATGAGGCTGAGCTCAACTTCGGCACAGATAGGGAATCGCAAGCCGGTCGATTGGTCTTTGATGAAAAACGGGCGACTAGTACCCGGTGGGCCAGCGATAATCGTCGCCGCTATTGGCCGGCCTGCCGGTTTGACGGTAACGCTTGGCGAGTTCGGACTATGCACGGTTGGAGGCACTTCTTCGCTTCGCGTCGAAAGTTTTGGTGGCACCAACACCATCTTGATAGACTACGGGAGTTGGGTCGTATACGGTTTCTGGGTGGCTGCCTTTTAAGTTCATTGATCTGCATGACGATACTGTCCATACGATGACACATCTTCTCTATCAAAAGTTTTAGGCCCTCATCAGTGGTTGACACTGAAGGGGAGGACGTGAGGACAGCTATGGTTGCGGCGCACACCTGTTTTGGGAGGAAGGTTTCTGATACCCTGTCCTCAAGGTCTACTAATTTGTCAGCTGAGCTACCATCATCCACGGCGGTCAAAACGTGTTGCACCGCAGACGGCAGCTTTTCCGCCCACAGCTGCTTCAAGATGGCGTCATCCAGCATCTGCAAGCTTAAAAGGCCTCTTGTGTGACATAACAACTGGAATGGGGACCGGTCGCTCAGCTTGACTGAGTTAAACAAGCCATGTAGCAGTCTTGCCCCTGACTTCCCAGTCTGTTTTATAATGGGGTCTTTTGAAATGGTATAGAGGAAATCACACGGGACTGATTCCAGTACATCTTCCTCTTCTGCCGGAACATCAAAGTGAAGAGATTTAACAACATATGGGTATCTTGTT
>LUCH01008580.1:6974-19171 GCA_013368495.1 Paragonimus heterotremus | reverse complement strand
GCGGCTAGAATGAGCCAAGTATGAGCCTTTCTAGAAGTTAGAGGTGACCCGAGTTGACTCACTGGGTTGTATAGCTTAGGAATAAAGTAAGTGTGGATAGAACCTTTTGGGGGTCTCATGGGTGAAGGTTTAGAGCAAGTCTGCCGCTCTGTGGACTCTTTGGGAGCTATTGTTTGCGACCCGTACAGCCCCAGTGATGTGGTTTCACATTATACCTACTGTGTACTTCAAAGCGTAATTGAGAACGCGGATGACTTATTTGTACCGGGCAAACTGCACTTTCTCTTACCGGCCACCACTTTCGCGCCAACCACTTGGTCTCTTCGAAGACTGTTCCTATTTATTTGCAAAGCATAAGCTTACGGGAAACTCGGGGGACCTGAGAGTTTTCCACATTGTTCGAATTAATTAACTGCCTTTGGCGGGTAACTTGAAATTTGTTTTGGATTCTCTTGCTGCTATTGTCTATTAATATTTTTGGTGACCTGAGCATCAAACAATTGCATTCGTTTACTGTTATTCGTCACTGAATAACACTGATTAAACGTTTTGGTTTATATTGCATCTGTTTCTGTAACCGTTTTATATCGCATATTGTTTGTTGCTTATGACAGTGACCCGGGTCAGATCTTTTAGTACTAGGGCTCAACAAACACTGACTGAGGAGGTGAGCGTTTGCGGCCGCTACTGGTGCAAAATATCCGTACCAAAGGGCATGCAGTGTTACCAGTGCCAAAGATGGTATCACTTTAAATGCACTGGTTTATATGAACATCATTACAAACATCTTGCTTGTTCAGCTCTGAGCTTTATATGCGTGAGCTGCAGAGTCAATGACAGTCAAGACGTCGCTTTGCCGCTGACTGTTCGCGCGCCTCACGAAAAGTAAGGCAATGCAAAAAACCTGCGGCTGTAAATGTGTGACTCTGCTTGGCACAGTTTGCCCTTCCATTTCTTCCATAGAGATTAAGCCGGAGGAGTACCGACGGCCCTTGTCAGAAATGAATTTGGAACTTCAGTATTCAACTGAGTACATGACGATTGTTTTCCTTGGGGTTGCAGCCACCAAGAGGGCAGTCGCCTTATCAACTGCGCAAATAGAGGAAACAGCAGCTAACATAGAAGATAGGGCTCTCAGAAGTAGGAGAGTTGTTCTGTGGGACCGGTTCCCCTTAACGTCCTCTCCAACCGAGCCTGTTAAGTTAGTCCTAACTATTTCATCCACCCCTGGACGTTGCCAACCGTTTACTGACGAGCGAGCTACGCGCCAAGATAACCATTGATCGCTCTCGGCAAGAGAGAGTCAGACGTGAACATCGGAATAAAACCAAGTCGCTACTCATGGCAGACCGGAAACTACAGCTCGAGACTGAATTCTTAGTGTCTGCTCCAACAGTACCCACTCCCATCTATGTAGCATGGGCACCACTGTTGAAGACATCGTACCAGGGACGTCTCCTGAGTTACGTAAGCCAAAAACCGCCAGTAAGCCCCGTAGAAACTTCTTCCTTCCTATGATTCGGAACGACAGGGGCCTGCTGGGGCAGCCGCCTGTGACTCAAAAAGTATTTTGTTTGTCCGTCCCATAGGGTATTTCTATCGGTGACCCCATCAAACAACGTACATTTTTCCCCTTTAAGCCCTGCATTCGAAAGACAAAAAGTCAAATTTTCCGTGGGTGAAAAACCCCAAACACCCTCCGAAGAAGGGGAATTTGTTATTGGCGCAGAGGCCGCAGCTCTGTGGCTTCAACTGCCGTTGCGCGGCGCAGACCCAGTCCTAGTGGGGGTGATTTGTCGTTCTCCGTCATCCGACACCTCCAACGTCGACACTTTTCTTATGCACCTAGAAACTTTCTGTGACTATAACACCTTACTTATTTGCTTGTTATGGGCGACTTCATCGCTCTCAAGATAAGCTGAACGTCAGTTTCTCAACAAGAATGTGAAAGCGGATTCTCGACTCAATTATTGACGTTGGTACGCCGGAGAACGTGGACACAGCACGTCAACGCCCTGACGGGAAGCCGTCCCGGTCAGACTCCTTCGTTGCTCGACTTAGTCAATACTAATGAGAGCCACCTGGTAGGTAGAGAGGTCATCAAACCGCCACTGGGACAGCATCATCACTCGTTGCTCGTCTTTCTTCTTATCTGTCACTGGTTACCAAAACCAGCAAAGAATTTCACAGTCCGAAACTCTAATCAGGTTGATTTTAACGGCCTGAGGAGCTACCCGGGTTCACTACTTCTTGATTATGGCTCCGTGGACCAGAACTACTGCGCACTTCAAAGCGCAGTTGAGAAGGCGGACGACTTATTTGTGCCGCGCTAACTGTGCACTTTCTCTTATCGGCCACCTCTTCCGCGCATAATACGTCGTGTCCTTGATGACCGTCCCCATTTATTCACGAAGCATGAGCTTATGGGAAAGTCGGAGGACCTACGTGCCTTCCACATCGTTCAAAACAAGTTTAGACGGAAAATCCGTCAGCAAACCAAGGGCGTACAAGAAATGGTCCTCCTCACATCTCGCGGGGGCAAAAACTTCTTATTTAAGCATATGCGACGACCAAGGAAAAACAAACCTTCAGCCATTTCTTGGCGACTGCCCGACGTGGAGACCTCGTCCGACTCCCTGGTTGTGGCCAAGTTATTTAGGGAATAATGCACGGCAGTCTACAACGACGCACTGCCGTACTGACACTCTATCCTTCAGCAGCAGAATATTCGGCAACCACCAGTTACTGCCGAGTTTTCAGTACTGGATTTCGAGGGCTTTTACTTGGGGTGAATTCCTACAGTTCAATGGGTCCTGACAAGATCCATCCTAGAATTCTCAAAGAAGCAGTCGCTGGCCTAGCAGAACCCTTTTATAAACTGTTCAAACAGACAAGGCAGACTGGCATTCTCCCTAGTGCATGGGAAGAGACGTCGATCGTGTTCATATTTAAAGCGGGTGACCGGCACTCTCTGGCTAACTATCGGCCACTCAGCCTTACTATGTAAGAAAATGGAGCGCTTATCAAAGCGTGACATTCTTAACCACTTATTATCAAACCATTCTTTTTACTCTGCCCAGCATGGCTTCCTTCCTAGTCGGTCGTGCGTAACTAATATGCTTGTCTTCATGGACGGCCTGACGGAGGCCAGAGACAATGGCCTCATCTCAGATGCCATCTTCTCTGACTTTGCCAATGCTTTCGACTAAGTCCCACAGCCCCCTGAGGCACAAACTGGATGCCTATGGTACAGAACGAGAGGTTCTTCGCTGAGCTGTTTCTTTCCTTGATACTAGAATGTTCACATTTAAAACCGGATCAGGCCTTCATCTCTCTCTCACGTCTGCTGTAGTTCCTAAAAAGCCAGTGATAGGTCCTCTGTTATATCAGATTTACATCAATGACCTTCCGTATAATATTGCCCGCAACGCCCTGCTCTATGCCGATGACCTAAAAATCTGGAGTGCTGATGATCCCAGTAAACCACAGATCGGTCTTGACGCTATTGAGCGTTAGTCGGACGATTGGAGTCTCCCACTAAATGACAATAAGTGCGCACATGTCAATCGGTGGAGACTATGGCAATGCCTTCGTGATTCCTAGTGCATTCAGCACAGCAGATATCATGAAAATCGATCCGAAGAAAGACCTGGACATCCGGTTTCCATCTAACTTATCTTTTGCGCATCACCACGAGGTGGCGGCGTAAACAGGATTTGCCGCTTTTAAGATGATTAAGCGCACTTTCTCCCGCATAGATAAGAAAGCGTTCCAAACGCCTTACGGAGCCTACATAAGACTGCTCCTGGAGTATGCAAATCAGGTTGTGTACACCGGCATGAAGAGAGACATATTAACTGTGGAGTGTTTCCAGCGCGTGGCTATCAAACTAGTCACGGGGCTAAGAAATGTCACGTGCAAGTCCCGACGTGGAATTCTTGATATATACTCACTTACATAATGACGATTTCGCGGTGATTCAATTCTTACACACTCCGGGGTTAGAGTAGATCTGGTTGAACAGTTCTTCATCACAGCAAATAATGACGGCTGATGAGGACACATTGGGAAGATTTTCAAGCTTACTCCTCGGACCTTCCTTAGACAGCAGTTTTTATCTTACAGTCAATAACCTTTGGAACAGTCTTCCTCCTGAGGTCATTAACAGCGTTTCTAGCCATCCTTTTGAAAGACCTCTTGGCTCCCGTTTTCAAAAACCTTTACTATGATAGCAATCTTACTTTGTTTCTGTTGTTTTCTGTAATCCGTAAGAGCGGTGGTACACCCTGCTTTCAATGACTACCTTTCAGATTAACACACGCCCCGCTTGACGCCGAGAAGGAAATACTAGCTCGATCCGGAAGCCTTGGGCCTCTGCTTCGAACGTGTTTATCAGTCGTTTAATCGCTGAATTTATCTCCGTCTGACTGTTGTCCATCCGCAACGATTACTACTGTTATGGTGAGATTGAGTTAGGTGAATCTAGAGTTGAAGCGGCTAGCAGCAGTCGAGCAGCTATGGAAGTTCCGCCGTTTTGGTGGATAACAATGGAAAGGGAGAGGTACACGGAGAAAGTCGGTCGGAATTGGGAGTGAAGAGAGAGAGAAAAATGGAAATTGTCAGAGAAGAGCCCAGTTCCCCGAAAATACCGTTTACATTTGTCTTTGAAAGGCCTACTTCGCTCTGTTTGAAATGACATTCCTAATCGTCACGGCCGTGTGCCACTTCACCCTTCACGTACAATCTCAACCTCAAAGCAAGTTTCTCGCACCCCGCCAACGCACTTCGTCTTTTACGAGCGTTCTCAGCCGTGTGCCAATTTCTGACACCCAGCCTACACGCTCGTCCCTTAATTGGGATATCACTGTACTATCTGGACTTTTGTCTAGATCTTTGTCTGGTCCACTTCTGTCCTTGTTTTCTGATTGGTCACAGACGCTTTAAATGTGGTCTAGTTTTTGGCCGTGTTGCCTTTGAATTGAGTGAAATAAGGTGGCTCTATCCGCAGGACTATCTTCTCCCTGCGTTCATTCGTTAGCATTGGGTGGTTGGGTTGGCTGAGAAGATATGTATTAATCGTGCATATTTCGTAGCCGGTTGTTCATTACTGTTGAACGTCGTTCCGCCATTTACCGTTTCACAAACCGTTATTCTGTTGTCTGTTTACGCGCTTGTGGGACGCATATCGATTTACAACGGAAACAATGAGAGTACATGGGGCCGTACGTGCTTGACTGCCAACGGCCATTTTGCGAAAATCCAGTCAGCTACTTGCAGGTTGAATGCATTCACCGACTGTGCCATGAAGTGCCATGAAGTCGTGTTCCAGGCCGAAACGGCTCAGGCCGCAAACTGCATAAAAGGCTACTCAGTGGTAGGAGACCTCGTACTCATGACATCTGAAACTCATAGTTTTGGCCAATATGAGGAGATATTCGTTGGGGTTAATCGAAGAGTATAAGATTCAGCATGTCAGTTTAAGTTTGCCTCTAGAACGCTTGTAGTCTAGGAGAGTAGTTCCAGTTTCGCCGGACGGTCTTCATACGACAAAGTGGATATGCCCACAACCGTGAATGCTAGCCGTAGACCGTGAGTTCTTGAGCTGTTGTTTTGGAGAAAATTAATTTCCTAAAAGAAATCCTTTTAATTGCTTGGTAGCTGATGCACAAATTGAAGTCATCGAAATCTGCATCATGACCTCATGCCTGATTATTTTAACTGACCGTTAATTGAAAACTACCTTCTCGCGATTGTTTTTCGAAAACTGGTATGGCTGCTGATGTTGTGGTCGATTGCGTGTGTGAAAGTTATCACCAGAATGCTGGTGTTATTTTTAATGTAATTTTTCATTCTTGTCATTTGTTTTTTATTTCACTTCCAATTTATTCTCTATTCGTAGGAACTGGATTATATTGCGATTTTCAAGGCGATTTTTGAGGATCGCAAATTTAGCACTTTCTTACAGTTTCAGGAGTGTCTTCAGGGGTACATAAACGAGGTGGGCGCTATTTACTTTCGTGGGACTAGCCGTAGGTCGAAAACTGTCTTGAAGTACGATAAGGTAACATGACATGTTTTCCTGAAAACCGCGCAGATTTATTATCGTTGTGCGAAGCACAAAAGACGCAGGAGTGTGTGCAGGGGTTTTCGACGTGTCTGGTGGGTTAACTATTGTTAGTCTCATCGAATCAACTTTTGCGACACATTTTGCAGATCAAGATTTCATGTGGTCCGACGAGGTGCGTGTCTGGTTGTGAGCTCTTTCGAGTTGGAGCAAAACCACCCTCTCAGTCGTCTGCTATATGAGGCCCATCCTACGAATCGTGGACTAACCGTTGGTGAATTGAACGAATGGAGGAGTCTGTTCCAATACAACACACTAACTGCTGACATTAGGCAGTATGTAGCGGATGTTTACGGGAAGTTCACCACAACCGCTGACGTTAGATACACCCGCTGCAAGTCAAAGCTTGCCATGTCAATTGAGAGTTTTGCGTAAGACTGGTCACCGCATGTTAGAGAACCTTGACGAAATGCAGTCGGTGGTCAGTGCTATCGGTGCGGTGCGCGCTATGAGGGATGAAGGCAACCGATATATGCACATCTGCATCGCCCAGCGAACGCAGACTGAACTACCCCGAGGTTCCCCACATGCTGTGAATGTGGAAGCAACTCACGGGACAAACAGGCACAAGTATGTCATTGCATATTTTCTCATACCTTCGAAGTTGGAAGTTATATCAGTTCCTTGTGACAGACGGCATGGGACACGGCCGACCCGTGATGTACGGGCACTTTCGTAGTGAGAAGTATGCTTCACTAGGTAGACTTTTCGAAAATTTTCGGGAAGTGATGGCCGAGCCGATTGCAGTGAAAACATTTGTCATGGATAAGATGGTTGCGCAGATGAGGGCAGCCCATGTAGTGTTCGGCTGCGATATATTACTGTGTTACTGTCATGCACGCGATTCCGTACGTAAGCATGTAAGTGGGTAAAATTCGTTCATCATATTTGTTAAAAGACGAACTTTTTTCGCCGTCGTTTTCTCTTCCGCAGAATGACCATGGCAGAAGATGAGGGACAGTGAGTGGCACTGTTGCAGTGCTTACCGTAGGTTTACACGTGATCTGTACATCATCGGCCGGACGGATAATAATTTTCTGAATTATTTGCTGTGTAACTGGCTGTACACCAGGCCGAAGTGGGCCATCCATGCTCAAGGCGATGTTGTCCACTTTGGCAGTCGGACGAACATTAGGCTGGAGAACGCGAACGGACGGCTGAAGAAGAAAATGCACCCAAGAGACTTCCTAGCCATCGCCATTCAGAAAATATGGATCCACGGTGAGTGGCTGCTTTGGGAGTATGAAATACAGCCGACCCATGGGTGCGCCCGCCGCGAGGTTGTGGAGGTTGACTGGTACGTGAAGAACATTCTTCACATAATGACCACGTTTGCAAATCACTTTGTCCAGAAACGTCTGAGGGGACGGACTCCACGACTCCGTTCCGAAAAAGTGTCTGAGTACCGGGTAAGCACTTCTCTAGTGACCACTTTGAACATTGCGGTTTCAAGTGCAACAAGATGGCGGTGTTTTCGTCGTCGATAGCGTACACGGCACGTGTGAATGCACTTTTCGCCGTATAATGTGGCCTTCATGCATGAACATTCTGTCGGTGTTTCGTAAACATTTCTATCACTAAAGTAAAATGATTTGTAGTGTTCATTTTCCTTTACAAAGGTGATGTCCTCATTCATGAGCGGTGGCTTGCAGAGTACAATTTGCCAGCTCGGCGGTTGGTAAGCCGAGAGCTTTGGCCACTTGCTGCAACCAATTTCAACCGCCACCATAAAGCCCCTAATCATTTACTAGAAAAACCGCATGACTCCAATATCCGCACGGAGGTGACTTTCTTGAACACCATCACTGCTTTCGCCAGTAAGATGGTGGAGCGTGCTACTACTGGCTTACCCTTATACGACTTCCCGATGGGCTCAGCTACAAGGGGCATGCAAATGAGGTGGGTGAAGATGCTTACAACAGGACTGCCATGTGGGCACTGCGGCGACCCGGTACAGATGGACAGTCATTGCTGTGATGCCAAACAGCCGATTTTTCACACCAAATATGTTCAGATAGCAGACATAAACGAGTGTCCATTCTGCGGCAAACAGCTACAACCTCAGTCGCCTGGCAAGTGCACATTTCGAGTCCTTATTTTTGTCAGTCTCCTATACTTTAGCCGTTGTTCGCACTTCCCCAGTGATAATGGAGTGCAAGTTCCGCGCCCCACCCACAACGAATGTTGACGTAGACCGGTCAGCTGACAGTGTACCGCTTGCATACGGGCCAAAGAAAGCGCCAGTCACCATCACCTGGAGCAACTATCCTGTTGATGTAACTTTAGAAAGTAAGTTCCTTCATACATGCGTACACAGATTTCTTGCAGATATCACATGCGATGATGAAGACTCCATATGATACACAGTTTCAATCACCCGGGGAAACACCAATAAAATATGAAAACCGAAAGCTACATTCTGTGCTGGGAAATAGCGAAGATAGTACGCACACTGATTCACAATTATCAAATGCATAATTCAAGATTCTATCCCCTTGTTTACGTCCCTAGTGGATTCACCCGTCCACCTATGTGTTTCAGCATGGGGAACGGTTTGGCATAACTTGTAAGGTATGACAAATGGGCGAAGCAGTTGTAAGTGTCTAGGCATGTCGGCGCATGTTACATAATTCACAACATTTTCCTATGAGGTGAGGTGAACAGCAGTTTGCCAATCAAGTTTCCAGCAATTCGCATACGCCGGATGATCTGCTGAAGGTGTGACTGGAACTGCCTTTCGTTTGATCCAGATATGGCACGAAAGGGCTTCTTAGCGAGGAATCTAAGAATTTTCATATTTTGTGAGTGGATCACGGTGTTTTCATGATCCACGTAATTTTTGGAATGCTTGATCGTCCACTGCTGTCAATGAGCTATTTCATCCGAAGCTCCACAGGCTCTCTGTTCGTCCGTGATTATTGTGGTGGTCGGCTGGAAGCGAAAGAAGTAAATAATGTAATCGGCTTACTAAGCCATGTGTTTGCATGAGGAATAACGAGTTAACAGTATTTCGTCCCCTCCCGGGGCAGATTGCCAGGGACGTACTGAACAGTGTGCTGTTCAAGACCGCCCGGTGTAGCAAAATTGCGAGTGCTTGCCTTAGCGTTGGCTAGAGCTATGTTCAGCGGTGAAGTATGCAAGGTGTATGCATACTACTAGCTGATCCGTCTGGTTGACTGAACCATGATCGACGTCTAAGTACGCAGTATGCCTTCACGCTAGTGGCTACATCGTTCAGTTAACTAGACTATGATCAATGCTTATGTATGTGCTACGCGTTTACACTAACAGTTGCTCCGTCCAGTTGACCAAACTGTGATCAATGCATATGTATGTTGTATGCGTTTGCACTAGTAGTTAATTCGTCCAGTTCACTCAATTCATGATCAATGCCTAAGTATAATGTATGCGTTCACATTGGTAGCTGTTCTGTCCAGTTGACGTAAACTATGATCAACGTTCAATTATGCAGGATGTATGCACACCAGTGGCTGCTTCCTCCGGTTGACTAAAACTGATATCAGCGCTCAAGTTTGTAGTACGCGTTCACACAATTAACTACTCCGTCCAGTTAATTCAAGCTATGATCAACGGTGATAAGTAGAACACGCGAAGAATCAGAACGAACGTGTACTTAGTCCGTTGGGGATAGGTTTTATTGGCACCTCTCAGTTTCGTCCAACAATGGGATGATATGCTGGCAGCCGTCAGTAAATTCTGCAGCCAGCGAAAACATAGAGCATTAGTCCTCGGAATCATACGCGTCCACGGTACGAAGGTAGAACGAGTTGTAGTTGAAATGTTAGAAGTGGGAATCATTGTTTTCGTCGGATAACTAACGAGCATCAAAGCTGGTCATTATTTTTTAGATGCATGAGCACACATGGCTACCTACATTTAAGCATAGTCAATAGGCAATGAAGAAAACAGTACGCACATGGTTAATGATATATTGGGACGTGTTATTCCTGCTTGCACAACACCGTGGATAAAAACAACCACGTGATAACCTAGACCATTTCCATCGGGAATACTATCAGGAAAACGGAATGAACGAATAATTCTGATGTACAACTAACCAAAAAACGTGGCGGCATCGCTTTCATCGAGAACTACCGTGATATTCCGTGTACAATGCAATGCAAACGCAACGTGGTCGAAAATTAGGAGTTCAATTACATCTCCAAAACCACGCGAAATTGAGCGTTTCTGCAGATGAAGATATGTATTCCACCACGAAAATCCCAATGGGGGCATTTTCAGAACGTCAAATCAGTTGGAAAAACCAACATAATGCGTTTGCCGAGATAAAAATGACGACAGATCTTTTTCAACAAAAGTGCGAATAACGACAATTTTTAGGTGTGGCAGATTTTTCTCATCAGAACACAACTGTTATGCTCGGTGAACTCTATAATTTTGCTCCGTAATCTGCACCTTAATATTTCTTGAAAAATTTGAAAGTCTCTTTTCGCGCCTAAATGGCAGTTTCCAACTTGTCTTGGCCTTGATCAAGGCCGGCGAACTACACAATTTCCGTTATGAGTGTCATAATCTTCCCAGCTGGGAGTGTTCTTCAATGTCATTCTTCAAGCAGGTCACTTCGTCTCCATTCCTGCGTCCATCCTGATTTCATGGAAAAATTAACAACAGTGGTACCAACGAACGGTAAAGATACCGAGTATAACAAATAAAGCACGAATTACTTGTCCTCTTTTTGTGTATTTTCCCATGCTGAAGTAGGCTTATAGGCGTGTCTCACGTTTGTGGTTTTATAAAAAGCTTTGTATTCATCTTCAAACAACAGTTTGGTTGTCAAGATTAAAATCACGCTTTCCTGCTTCGTTACATCCAAATTCAAACAGAAGCATATGTCTCAGTGTCTATTACATCGATTTCCATCATATTCCACTTTCAAATTTCCGAATTAACGTAGAATGGAACCCTGCATTATTTTTTCTTCAATATATATGCCACTGAACTACCACTCATGCCTTGCTTGCGTCTCCGGAAGGCTGGAATGAAGAAATCTTCAGGTAACAGATTTCTAACGGTTCAGGAACTGCAACACGTTACAAAATTTCAACAACTTTAATAACTGGGAAATATTTTTGGGCTAAAAGATAACAGAGGTATTCACAGTCTGCCGATTACGCGCAGCACCCACAGCCCTTTTAGTGGCCCGTTTCTGGATAACCTCTAGAACATTGAAAAACCTTCTTCCGGTACGGCGCACATACCTTAATGTTGACCTCCAACAGTGTCTTTACCAGTGGGCTGTAGACGCGTTCGAATCCTTTGACTGGGAGATTCCCCCGGTAAGCACAGCTAGCCTGTCGCTGGCTTTCTTTACCAACAGCATATTTTCAGTACCAGTGGAGAGGTCTGATGTAACGACCGAACGTTGGCCGAGCTTCTGGTGGATAGTGGCTAGGCTGGCACATTCGATACGATATGTTCTAGTGGTGTGTTGAGAAACGTGCATAGTCTTGAACGTTTTGAATTGCCATCAATTTTCCCTGGAGCATGGATGCAAGGCACCAAGGTCTTTTGGGAATTCTTCTTCGTCCTCAACGTTGTGTAATACGCACTATGGTTTCCTATCGTCAGTATATATCACTACGGGGGGAGTTACGCATTGCATGTAGTTAACGTAGACTGAGAGTAATAAAGGGCCCAGTATAGAGCCTTGTAATACACCAGTTCTGGTACTGAACAGCCCGAGTAGCTCACCATTAACTTTAACTGTGTATGTGCTACAGGATAGGTATTGTTTGGGCCCAGTGGTACCTGAGGGCATCAGCCCAGATCATTCCATTTATCCGGTAGTATATTGTGATCAACCTTACCGAATGTCTTCGAGAAATTTAAAATCACAGCACCAACTGGTAGGCGTTTTTCTGCAGTTTTCGTCCTCGAGTCAGCGGTAATCAGTAGGCTGGTCGTGCTTGATTGACCGTTTCTGGAGCCATGCTGTTCTGGCGCTAACAATGAGGGAGTATTTAGATAGTTCCCCATGAAATCGCCTACTCTGCTCTCCATCACTTTCAACGTGGCTGGCAGTAAAGCACTC
>LUCH01008579.1:3112-18738 GCA_013368495.1 Paragonimus heterotremus | reverse complement strand
TTTCTAACCCCCTTCTTCCTGATACGGATGATAGCAGTGCCGCAACTATAAAAATAGTTCTGCTGTATGCCCATAGGATCGTGCCTCACTACCTAAGCACTCTTAAGTGGTCATTAGTGAGACATACAATCCTATGAGTGTAACTGCTTTTCGTCTGACTGCTCCCCTTTGGCCTGTCTGACAAGGTTGCACCTGGAAGGACCGGAGTCCTAGTCAGCATAGCCCGCCGGATCAAAACAGTACACAAGCCCGACCACCTCGTCAAGGTAGCAGTATAGGTCGGGGGAATCGGTATTCACCGAGCAAACTTCCAATATTCTGGCTTGTTCTGTTCGAATCCAGAGGTTTACAGTTGCCCCGATAGACTGCGTATAGCCGTGGACCCTGACTGATTCTACAAGCACTCTCTCTGACCGCCCAATCGTAACCGGAATCAATACGGTTGAAAAACGCATAGAGCGTTTCAAGGGGTCAAGGTTGTTCTGGATACATCTACTGCACACAATAGTAACTGGAATCAAACAGAAAAACTCTATCCACCCCATCTCCGGGATGCGTAATCTCCAGATAAAGAATCATGTTTATAGGACATAAACAAATCGCAGTTATTATTGAACACATGATCAAATTGTACAGTGTCCTGGTCTGAAAAATTCACCACCAGACAAAAAGGTTTGAAATAAAAATTTTCATCTAACCAGCTGAAGCTACGAGCACTAGCACTGAAGATTCAATGACCATTAAGCTAGAACCTAAGAAATGATAGCTTCATTCGAGCCGTTTTCGCAGATACTCCAGCCAAAATCCAAGCACGATCGAGTCAGTTTTCCCATCAGACGGTAGCCACATCGAGTCACACTTATTATACAAAATCATCGGAATTGTAGCACAAGCGCACAGGTGGGGGTTACTTTCCTACGAAATGATCACACGTTCGGCAACAAAACCACTTAGAAACAAGCTTGTCTACAACAGTTAGCGAATGTTCTGTTACCTAACATCCTAGTCAGAGTAATGAAAACGGAAACTGGATGGCAAATTACAAAGTAAAAACGATCAGGGCTGATCGCACAAAATACAACTTAGGGCTCACGTTGAATAATTGCTGGACCGACATCCCACAAAGTAATAGCTCCGTTGGTGGACCCAGTGGCCAAAACAGCTGGGGAAGAAGATGAACAAACAGACAAAAGCTAAATGATCATTTGCATGAGGCAGAAAATCACGACGTAAATACTACTGAAAGGGTGGTTAATAAGTAATAAGGGACTGGACACTATCACGTAGACAGAGGCGATAAAAGAAAAAAAGCATTCGGACTGCAAGAAATCTCCCTGTAAGCTGAGACTGAAGATTGTTCGGACATATGATCGCACGCCAATCTTTGTTGCTTGTGCTTCCAGATCAAAAATTAAGGTTACGATGCAAGAATACGTTCAACCATGCATTAGGGATCGCTGATCTGGACGATTAGTAGTGAAAACATATGTAAGCCACCGGAATTCAATAAACACTGTATCGACCAGCCCTACTCGGAAGCCAGTAACACCACAATCGGTCAGTGTGTATTTGGAAGAATCACATGTTCATGACCCGTAGCTGGAACGATGGAAACACACCACTGACCCTAATTAGGCCAGTTAATGCGTATACCGATAGAATGTACATCATATCGCTCATTGTCCGATGCAGTCAATGACAGAACACACCTGAAGGTTGTCAGACGATGACGTACACATGGGTATGAAAGTCCTGACGAATTTGTCGAGCAAAATCGTGAAATATTATGTCATACAATCAACGTCGCAACCATTCATGCTGTTGGTTGAAGGACCCTCTGATAGGGAAGTGCGTCAATCAATCATGCCTGTATGCGCAAGACTATCATTCTTGTAAGTATGACCGCTAGATTTTCAGCATTTTATTTCACACTGTATTAATCGGTCTCTCGAATTGTTAGTATCAGCAACAGCGGCAGTCCAAGTCGTAATGCCAGTGAACAGGATCCAAAGCCTGAAGGGTGTGAAGATGGGTATTCCTGCCCATAACCGCCGGTGAGCATTAGAAGTAAACGTCAATTAGTCTATTAAATCCCAGTTTAACTAGAATCACGCGTACCTTTCGACCATTCACACTGGCAGTGGGTACCAAAAGTTATCAGGAATAGTGGAAGTAAGAGAAATCACTATATAAGACGGTGCAAAGACATGTTGAGTCCGAATGATGTCAGTGATCAGCTGGCGTCTGTACAATTGTAAACAATGTGTATGTATGCGTTCACGCGTGCGTGATTCATGCTACAGACAGGCGGATTGATATAACCGTTTGGATCCCACATGAGGCATGTGTGTGAAATCCAGAATGGTCCATTACTTGTTCGTCTTCTGATTGTTACAAAATGCTTAATCCGGAAAACAACCTCCACATACTTAAGAAAAAAAGCAGCGGACAACAGCCAACAATAGTAGGTTAATCAGAACGCGATGGAAAAATCATTGATAACCGAGTTTCCCCAGAAATCCACGCAGATTGTTTAAAAGTATTGTGATGACGGATGTATCACCCTACATTCAGAAGAAGATTTGACTGCATCAGCGAATACATATAAACTCCCAGATGAGTATACTAATCTGCGTTGATCATCAGCAGACATGGAAATAAGTTGGTCAGTGCCAAAGGCATTACAGAAATCGTCTTCCGAATAGCATAGACAATACAGCGTGAAATGTTATAACAGTGATATATACAGGCATGTTTAAAGACGAATAGTGCGTGAAATATCTAGTCTGATGGGACCTCAAGATCATCGTCTATCAGAAAACTACAGACGTATTTAGTATTCTTAACCATAAAGTTGCTCACCTTGAACAGGTCTACGGTAGTATTGCAAGCCCAGATGCGGGTGACCAAAATATAGCACAGAAAGAGGTAATGATCACGTTAATCAACCGAGGTTACCCTAAACAGTTCCCTAAGAGATAATTAAGACGGGTGCTCAATCTGGTATCATACACCAAATAAATGGTAAAGTACTGCTGTTATTACATTCAAGGAAGGGACGTCACAAGCTATCGTAGGGTCTTGAACAAAGTAGACGTCAGGACAAGTTTTCGAAAGCGGAAGGTACTGCGTAGAGACTTGGTACATCTTAAGGACACGTTGCCTAGTTGAGAGAACTACTAATTGTGTACACAGAATAAAACGCAAAGACTGCTAGCAAGTTTGTTCAGCAGATAGCACGAGAACTTAGAAACAGAGTGAATGAGCACCGAAGGGGCACTAGAAATGCACCCACCAATCAATTGAAGTACCAAGCCATGATCGGAAATTTGGCAATCGATGATCACGTGTAAGATACAGGTCATCAAATTAATCTGGAGGATGTCGAGATAACTAGATGGAGGCTTTGAACTACACAGGAGCGTTTAGTTGAAGAGGCCATCGAAATTGCGAAGACCAAGTGCGTTGTAGATACAGCTGACGGGCTGAACTCCCTGACACATAACGACCGGTCTTGAACCAATCGAGCTGAGTTGTATTGATGGCTGGATGAGGGGACAATCAAGATTATGACTCCCCTATCTACTTTCGCCAAAAACAACTGACCGTTTGACCGACCCATCTGATGGGCTACGTCGACCTCACTTTTGTCTATCTGTTCATTTGTCTATGATCCGTGTTGATCTCTACCTATGTACGTTTAAACCACTTCCTACTTTGCTTAGTTGCTCACGTCTAACCCGCATTAAATACCACCAAATTTGTAAGCGATTTATCTGGTCTGACGAAACCTGTGTCAGATGTGAAACGTCACGAATAAAGCAAACTGCCGATTGTTCACAAGCTGCTTTGAAGTAACGAACCGATACTTGCTCTGTTTCCGATTGGTTATTTGTTCAGTGTCTGTTGTATTTTGATTGGTCCATTTTGCACACTGTCAACCAGACAATTAAACGTTGTCATGATGTGCTTATTTCCCGCTGTCACATCGTATGATTCTACCGCAGTGCGTTCAACCGCATTTCAGGAGCAAACACAGCATAGACACATAAATGACTGTATGCGATCTAAAAACTGTAGAGTTGTCTAGGTCTAAATAGAGGTATCAGAAATAGCAAGGGAGCTAATCGATAGCGCTCCGTTTGAAGGTGTGTCGTGAGTCCTCGATCAAACAAATCGGATGGTTAAGAAGAGATTTGGATAGGTATAACTCATTTGGACACACCGTTACACAAATCATGCTAGCAGAGCCAGCCGTTTTTATCCACCGGCAAAACATGAAGGCGAACAACAGTGTACCACAATTGGCGAACACTCACTGTTAGCACACGACCAAGAGACATCAGTGACACTGTGGGAACGTGGAGCGGAGGACTCGGTTGGAGACTGTACGGACTGCACTGAGGGGGACGTAGGGGACAATGTACCGTTTGAGCCACTAGCAGACACCGAATCGGTCGACGCACCGGACGTCGCTTGAAAGCGATTACCTGTTTTTATTCGAGGAAGCTGCAGTTCAAAGTAAGTAAGAAAAAAATGTGGAGTAACTTCACTCTAGCAATTGCTTAGCAAAAGAATAACACTAAAGAGAATTAGTAATAATCGACGTAGTAGGGATTTTTCTTTCTTGCGTATTATTTTCCACCGGTCAGTTTACACGCCTCTTTAAATTTTGGGCTGGCGATGTACTTGGCATAGGTAGTTGTCGCCCATTAGTTTAGTTTATTGTATACAAGTGTTCAATACCAGCAGCGAATAAGCACTCAATAAACTATTAAGGTAAGCAAATACGTTAAAAATCTGCGGAGAGAAAACAGAACACAGAATTGAAAAAGTGAAGTCGGTAAACTTACTATAGATTTCGTTGCATCCTTACGAATACTGCCTACACTGTTAAACTTAACTTAAACCCAAGGTCGAAAAACAAATCACAACGAAACGTCAATCGTCCATTGATGAGAACAATGAGTGGGTTACAAACGGTCTCTTTCAAATGCACAGAATGGATCTGTGTTTTCTGTTGACAGTCACCTCGATAACGTGGGTTGGTGGTCGTGTGTATGATCCTGAACTCAGAATGATGTGAGTTCAAAGTAAGGTAACAATCATTCACATGAATGATCAGCTCATATGTTTGTACGAGAACTCGATTAGAAATACTTTTGTGCAAAAGTTTTCATCGTTAGCTCTGATATCTGTTCCAACAGGAAACCCACTTTGTCATTAGAGCACTGTATCGATGAACTGTTAACGCTGCCTTGTTTCCAAAGCTCTTTCATCTAAGATCAACATGCCACCTCTGCTGTACTGATGTGAACAGACATTAGCTTGCATCGGATTGGATAATCCGCCATGTTTGATGGGCCTTTTGCGGCATTATGACTGACTCATTTACTTACGACAAATCAGAATTCTCTAATGTACGTCAGTGGTACTACCGAGTCAGTAACATCTGTGTGAGAAAGATGCAACTGTGAATCGAATCCTGAATAGGCAAACCATCCCTACAAGTGACAAAAACTAGTGGTGAGATATATCACACGTCCATGCGACTGGTCATCTCTGTTTTGCGTTGATGGTTCGTATGCGCGTACACAAGCTCGTATCCATGATGTGACCGGGTCTCAAGGGCTTCCTGCGCTTACCACGTACCCTAATGTGACACTTGAAAACGGCAGGGAGACATCAAGACAGCACGAAAAGTAAATTTTTATAAATAATGCCTAGTTCAGCCTTTCGTCAATCCAAATTTACCCGGTAGCTCAAAACTATCACTAACAACCATGTATAAGCGGCAAGTACTTGTGCTTAGGAACAATATGCATGCATACTCAACGCAATGAAACATCAGCAAAGCGGTCCCAATCTATCAATAGAAAAAAAAGGGAGAGAAATATGTCACTTGATGCGAAACAAACCTCAGTATAAACTCAAAATCTCATAACAGGGTTATTACACTTTACAGACGAAGAACCCAACTGTAAGTGTGAGACAGCTCCCACTTACCCCTGCTTCATTAACTGTCACTGTTTTACAGCACGCCCAGTAAAACAAAACAAAAACATTCACATCACACAATCCGATTGGGCACCCAATGTTGTCAGTATATCTGGACATGAAAGATCAGTGTTACTGTTACTCGCCGTAAGCTTAACAGCTCATCCAAGTGCAGTGGTGAATGAACTCAGTAATTAGATGACACAGCTATCGGATCCCAGCTGGGTTTGCCGATTGTCAATGTGTTCATGAGAAAATTCGAGAATATGTTCGAATCGTCAATAGAAAACATGCACTTCTATCACCGTTGAGTAGATGACGATTTTCTCACCGTCCACAAATGCACCGTTCGTGGCTCCTTTGTAGCAGGTTTCAATAATAGGTCGGTAGCTGAATCGAACAACGGCATTAACCTTGTTGACAGAAACTTGGTCGGTCAGTCTATTAAAACTATTTGGGCATTAGAAGTAGAAGCAGATGGTACATAAATTTGAGCAATTCTTGTACCGCCCAGATAAAAAGGAGACTCAATTTGTCGTCCCAGTCATACAGCGAAAACAGTTGCATAGAAGAGGCGAGAAACGGAGAATTAAAATTCTTCACTAAATACACGAAAGGCCATAAACAGTAACTTTCGACTGGATTCAACCTATGCTTTTATAGTTCATATTTTCTCCAATGTCCACGCTTTAGTGACCCAATGAAATAGAAAAAAGGCAAAAAAGAATCTTCCGAATCACACAGAATAAATCTTCAATCCATAATGTGCAAACCCAATAATGCATTTAGCGCATGTTTTTTAACCTATAAATAAAAATAAGGTAACGTTACGAGCACGTTGAGGCATTCTATGTTTCAAACAACCAGAGTGATCATCCACGGAAGTGTTGCAATCAAATCCGTTGGTTAGAAAGATGCTAAACACGATGTACAGACCTTACGGTTACATTCACACTAAATTTGATGTGGATATTCTGCGGTTAATGTATTTCATCACAGACCAAGAACATCGCACTAATTCCGTGTGGTTCACTTCTAAACAAACGGTTTGTAGAGAAAAAGTGGAGTTTTCATCTATATATTGTTATTAGGACGATTTGTAGCAAGTCAAATCAATTGTTCATTGGTCCAAACATTCACACACATCTTAAAATAGGGTTGCCTAGTAAACTAGTCGGCCTGTGAAGGATTCATATTGCGGTGGTCCACCTAAGGGCAATAATTATCCCCGCTCGCTCTGGAGCCATATAATTATCAGCATCATGGACCGTTACCACTAAATTACTGCCAATGTTCGTGTGAAGGCCTGGAGCTTATAAAACATATAGCGCAAGCTCACATGCTTCGTCGTTCTCAACAATTGTCTGTATTCTCCAGTATACATTGTACTTTGACAGCTATCTATGAAAGAACGTTTCTAATCAACGAGCCCTTGATAGCGAACCATCGTTTCTCTGCTCACCTTTAATCTGTTAGCAACCAAGCAATCCAATGAACTTCTCAGATCGGTTCGTTCGTTCAATTCGCCATTGTTTGAGAACGAACATGAACAAATTTATGTTATAGTTACCGTTTAAACAGAACGACAGTACAACGATAAAAAGAATTTATTGAAACAACAACACAAAGCAGGTACGGAACAGTCAGTCCAGTTTAAGACGGTATGCATTGCGTGAGCAACAGACATGTGAACGATCCGTCCCGCCGATCGATAAGGTGGCCAATTTAGATAATTATCCATAGACGCGTGAAACAATCTATCACTAGCGGATATATCACTAAGACGAACAGCAAATGCACGTTAATGAAGCATTTTTGGTTCAGTTCTTCCACTCCATACACTTATACTGCCTCTTCGTCGACTATTGACAGGACCGACTGCAGATTTTGCCACAGTAACTACGACTACGGCTCAAAATTGGTGATGACGTTTAATCGCCGGCATACACAACGCACTTCCTTGAACATTCTCAGCAGCCACACTTCGTTCACAGTTTATAACCTGTTTGCTTACACTTTTTCGCTTAAAGGATACACTAGTTGTCTACACAAAAAATCACGCTCATGTATTTACTTTTTGCTAGACGGTAGAATACAATTTTTACAAGAAGATGAAGAGAAACCGTTCAATTCGGTTACAAAAATGAAAACGAAAATCAATCACAAGCACGACTATCGCTCATGCAGTGGATAGGAATCACACAAACCCGGTTGAGGCATTTAGGATTAGTTACAAAGTTCCAGTTAGTAGGTCGAACGAAGTTCTACAGGACTTGCTCTCAACGATCGAGCGAGAGTGGTTTGATTATGCAATCTAAAGTTGACAAACGTACCGAAAGTCAATTTTTGGATCAATACTGAGGCACAGACATGGTTTACTTGTATAGCTCTGGTACACCTGTGACACAGTGAGGTCACACATCGCTCAGACACATTAAGATCAAACCCACCAGGACAGTTTGACCGCAATGGAGTGTGACAACACGGAAGCGCACGATCGTGATTGACTATCAACCACAGTTGTCCAGCCGGCCAGACATGTCACCACTATCGTAACACACAATGATTTGCCCAGGTTGTGTATTAGAGCATCACGCAACAAAATATGGATCAATCACCGGGTTACAGCACGACTACGTTGAACGCCGGACAATGGAGAATAGAGTCGAGAACAATTCACAAGATTTCGGGTGAGATGGTTCAACCTAATCGGACTGAGCCGGTGTACGAGGTCAACACAAATGTCGTTACACAAGGCATGGGATGACAGATTTGTGATACAAAATTTCCAAACTGGCATACGGTGTTTCACACAGTTTCGTGACCTTGTAATCGAGCCGTGTCGTTTTAGTTAAGGGATAACCGTGTGCGAGGAGAGGCTAGGTTCAGGTGCGTCTGGAAGGGGCTTTCACTGACTCTCGTCCAACACCAGGCGTGTGCCGTGGAATTTCACTTCCCATGGATGTAAGCTTCACCGGCCAATCCGCCGACGCGTTTTGCTACCGCCTTGTGACTGTTTCACAGTTAGGTTTATACGGCCGATTAACTTGCATACAGTGGGACAGACAATCTGGTTGTCCGGCAGCGATCCACCGTAATTCACGCAACAACAAAAAAACAAGAATCACAGTGAACCTGCGTGCGTTTATCACAATTAAGTCAGTCAGGCAAGTCATATGGGGTGTGAAAAACGAATCTCTCTAATAAATAGTCTTGTGCAGTAGATCAACCAGCAGGGCTAAACGAGACAATGGGCATCTCATGTTGATGTAGGCAGGCTTTTGTAACCAGAACGTCCAAGCGAGCATCGGGATAATGAAACTGACGAACAATAACACTGGTAACGTTTGGGTCATTGCTGCATGTGTCCGCAACCACTGTCTGGCCAAGCATCCAAGAATATCCGGTAGAAAATTCAACAGAAATTGATTATCAGAAAGAGAACGGCTTGTTAAACTAGATGGTTCAGTCAGTTGAAAATAATCTCATAATTTCCGATAACAGCAAATTTAATAAACATGCCAGCGAGCAGAATTGAACGCACCAAACAGAACACTGAGCAGCAAGCTTTCCCAAGCATTTGAAAGAACATGCCGAATTAAACAGGCCATCTACAGTTTTGGTCAACATTGTTCATGTTAACAGTTACTGTCTGTTTAAGCCTCACAAAAGCCAGACAAGATAAACCAGAGTATACATAAAGGTGCCAAGTACACATCATAATTGCAGAACCGGTCGAAATCTGGATAAATGAAAGTGACTAGTATGTCCTACTTTTACCAATCCCAATAATGAACAAAACGAATGAACACATGAACAGTTTTCTTCTCCTTTGATTACCTCCATATTCAGTCTTCGAAGTTAAACACAATTAGATGGACAACGTACTTCTGGTCGTTCTACAAGTGTCCCAGAGTAAACATGCACGTATTTAATTTTGATACTTGGAACAATACGAGCTGAACGACACCGTCATCATCACAAAAGCCACAAGCCTGACCAGAAGGTACTGGGGCTCAAACCGCCAGTGACGTGGGACATCTTAGAAGAACAAATATTACTAAGAAGGTTGAAAATTAATAAGAAGACTAAACGGAAGAACTAGAAATGGTATGGATGCACGTACGCCATTGACTGCAGCGCACCACCATCTCCGATAGTGCTTTTAACCAGCGGTTTCAGTGGTCAAAAGGGCGTCAAGCAAACAAACACCTACCTGCTTTGCTCAATGGAGCAGTCATGGTCTTCATATTTCGTGACCGAGTTGTGGCTTGACCACCACGCGGTTTCACATAACTATCGGTGGTCTCGATATATAACGCCCGGCCAAGCGAACGCTCATCTGGCATGCGGAGAGTACGTGACGCGACCTTCGCAGGCTGAGCAACGTGACTAGTTGACCAACTGGTCGCGCATCCCGAGCGTTCCGGAATACGCACCGGCGAACGGCAACATTGCCCACGAGACCAGTCCACTTAATGCGGGCTAGTTGGCGGAGACAACGAAGATCAAGCACAGCAAATCTATTTATATTTTCGTTGCGAACACGCCATGTTTCCGAACCATAGAGCAAAACAAGAAGGGGAAGAAGAATGCAAGCACCATAGACCCTTCCTTTCAGCGACAATCGAACATCTTATCGAATCCATAGATGACGCAGGCTGGCAAAGGCAACTAGTGCCTTTGCTATCCTCGTTGACACCTCATCAGTAATACTATAGGCTGATGAGATAGCGCTACCTAAATATGAGAAAGTGTCCACAGTCTCAAGTGGATTGCCTGAGATAAAGAGGCAGGAATTGGAACGTCCTAGTCTTGGAGAACTTTGCACTTCGGAGGCACAAAGCGCATTCCATACAAACCAGGACGGTCACTCACATTGCACAGCATGGTCTGCATGTTTTCGGCAGAGGGGTTAAGTAAGACAATGTCCTCTACATACTCTAGATCGGTCAATCTAGCGTCAAGAAGAAGCTCAACACCGAGTTCGCTGGACTCCTCAAGCGTACCTTCTAGAATGTCGTCCATGACAAAATTGAACAGGAAGGGGGAAATCAGAGAACCCTGACGAACACCACCAGAGGTAAGGAACACCCGAGACAGTTGTCCATGAACTCTCACCCTGCTTGTAGAGTGAGCGTATAGTGACCTCAACAGATTCACATCTTTCCCTGGTACTCCTTTGCGGAGAAGACAGTCCCAGAGAATGTTACGAGCAACTGAATCGAAAGCTGCCTTCAGGTCCAGAAGGACCACGACTGTCGATTGTCTGTTATAGTGCCGATGTTCCGAAATCCGTCGCAGGGTGAAAATGTGATCAACACAGTCTCGAACTGTTCGGAATCCTGCCCGTTATTCACGTATCTAACTTTCTCTGGGCTTAGTCAGCCGATGTAAAATGAGGCCAGTGAATAACTTGGACGCAACAGACACCAAACTGATGTCTCTGTGGTTGTCACATAGACTTCGGGGCCCCCTTTTTGAGAACAGGATTTACTGTTGACAGGTACCAATCATGAGGTACTTTTTAAGATCCCCGAATCGTCTGGAAAAGTTTCGTCAGTTCTGACATCAACCTGTCCCCGCCATTCTACAAAAGAAGAGGAGAGAAGGGGTCTGGTCCAGAAGCCTTCAATAACTCAAGTTCCAGGGTCACTTCTGCTCGTGATAGAAGACCGTCCGGAAAGCAATAACTGAACATTCGAGTCCCACCGTCCACACGATCTAGTTGAGGCCAGCTGAACAGTTCTCCAAAATGTTCATCTCACCTGTCAAGTTGATGTAATGAAATTGGACTGGAGCGGTTTCTTGATTGGAGAAAGTTCAGCCAATCGGTGCTCGCACACCGATGGAATTATGGTCAAACTGGCGCCAACCAACCACAGACGGCGATCAGGTGCTGCAGAATGCGTAGCTGTTGCAAACAACCGAGTTGTCAAATGCAAGGTCGTGGAACAACACAACAACAAACTGGTCAATCAAGGCGTGAGAGCGCCTGTCACTTAATAGCAGTCGTAAATATTATTGTCTTTCTAAAGAAAGTTTTTTTTTCAAATAAATTGAGATTGCTTAGTGCCGCTCAGATTCCTGTTCTGATTATTACTGATTGAGCAGCACAGTACGCGACAATCGGCGCGATTGACTGGTAATAAGTGAACCATCTTTTTCACATATGGTCTCACGTACACCGATTAGACGGCCAGTACAACCCCGAACAAGGGGAAAAACCTTTTGCTATTCTCAGATAAAAAGGCTGGTTCCATCTCTTTCGACGGTGCGACCCAGTTGTGCTCACAGTCTGCGCAAACTTTTAGTCAGCTTGCGTTTAAGTTTTCGACGGTCGTCATCATATCCAGAAGCAGGTGAAATCGAGCGACGCCTGTTTATATGGTTGACCAACGTGACAGAAGTTCTGTTCTGTCGCAACGGAACAACTCCTTTGGAACAGGTCCGTTCACAACATGTTTTCATAGCTGCTGCGATTTGCTCCAACTGTCCGGTAAGTTCTTTCACCTGACACGAATTGGGCAATTTGTTTATCAATGATTCCCGGTAAGAGTTCCTCACACCCTCCTAGCCCGAATGCCTGTTAAGCACCTTGCATTTACGAGCGTATGTCCTCTGGGAAAATGGCACAATAAAACGAGCATGCACAGCAGCATGATCCGAATCCACGTGGTTGCTTCAAAAGGCACTATTCCTTAACAGAGTGGCGCCGCTTGTAACTAACTGCTATATGATCCAACTGTGTCCACGGCTGAGAAGTACACGAAGGTCTCTGTGTAGCACAATCTCTTCCTGTGTTGGAATGCGGTACTCGAAATATAGACTGTGAAAAGTGCACAGCTTCGGCGGTCTTTCGCCATTGTCAGTGTGTTGTGCCCAAACACCAAACACACCTCCCAGCCGCTTTTCCTCCGGAGAAATACGACTAAGCTGAGTATTCAAACCGTTCACTAGTATAATAACGTCAGAATGTTCAGTCCGCTCCAGAAGTTGAACGAGGGCATCATAAGACGCATCTTTGGTAACATCCGAACAGCTGTCCGTTGCAGCATACGTCGAAATAATGAAAACATAGCGCTTTTCTGATTGGCGTTGACAGAATTTAACCGATGTATTGAATCTGACAGTGCACAAGCGACTGTTCAGTGAGATCCAGTCGAGTAAACACTGATATGCTCTAGAACTCAGTGCAATTCCCACTCCAGCTTGAACACGATATTAAGCTACGGCGTTACCAGAAATTCTAAGAAAAAAGCGTTTGCACCGACAGTTATCTCGAGGTAAGCTCAAGTGGATAACGGTGCTAGAATGGTAGATTCGAATCTTCGACACGCAGCACACATCATGCTCCAGCACCAACCAAAGCAGCTCGCTGACCGGCTTGTCGGACAGTGTGGACATTGAGGGCGTCAATGTTTACCAGTTGTTTCGGCTTTAGAAAACAATTATCACTCGAGAGCACAGAAAGGGTAGCAGACGTGGGGAGCGAAATAGAAGGATTACGATTATGAAAACAAGCAGACTATCTATGGTTTTCCTGGAAGAGACAGTTATGAAAGCCCAACAGATGAAGATATTTGCTTCAATTCACCCTAATCCGATGGACTGTATCATTGACCTTAGCAGCCTAATGGCTAGAAAGAGGAGGAAACTGAAAAAGTGTAGGATCTATGAGTTCCCGCACAACAAACTCGCTACCTCTAAGCTGTCTTTTGTAACGGTATTTAACCACCTGAAACCGCCTCCATCACATCTTTAGCAGTCAAGGGATGTAGATACCCGCCGTTCACCCGGACGAGTCTCTCACACACCTTTCGGTCGACTACACTGAACCAGTGTCACTCCTTTCAAGTGTGGAATAAAACTATGCGTGTGTGGTGTGATGTGAAAATAGCGGACACTCCTGAACACGAAGTAAAAGATGGTTCGTTCTGCTAGCAATCTGTCTTCCAGGTTTTATCATCGAATCAATCCCATAACATTGTATATCACCACAAGTAACAAGCGAGCAAAATCAAAAACAATGTCATTTAACTACGTCAGACGGTTTTTTCAATGTGAGGGAAATGGGCTACCAAGTCGACCTCCGGAGTTGTCGGATCAGTAACGGAAGCCGTGATAATCACAGGTACTAAGCAAATTGACTTCAGGGCGAACAATGGTGGATTGTGTAAGCGAGGTCCGATTACTTCTGCAGTAACCAGAATACGAACTTTCAGCACTTCGGATTGGCGACCGGGTAAGTGGTAGATGGACTGAAAAGCCAGTTCCAGTGGTACTGGGCGCCCTGAGTTAACAAGGTGCCCCAGAATTGTACTCGAAATAAACTTTATCTCACCGTTAGTCTTGTTGATGCCGTCTTACTTTCGCCGAGAGCTCCGTTGTTTGTTTGCCAGGTGCAAGCATTTTGATAGTGAATGTTTTAATATAGACGTAACTATTTCTTTTAGTAGTTCCTTTCCGTTCCCCTCCATTTTAATCATCTCTTCTTATATAGAGTTTGCTTTCTTTCCCCTCGTGATTTTGTGCCAAGTTAAGCAACAGTGTGAACCACCGATATATTGCTTATGATGACGACTGTTCAGCAATGTGAGGTCGTGTCCACTTATCCTTTAGGAAAGGCAGTTTGATGTGGGGCCAGCGTAATGTGCCCCACTGGTCAAACAGTAAACAGGAAGATTTCAAAAACGTCTGAAAGAATGACGCAATAAACATGTGACATTTGACCTCTATCGCTTTTATCAACAGTCACAATGTTTGACCAAGCTCTTCAGAAAGTTCCAATCGAGTAAACCATACACAAGTTAATCAAAAATATGTGCACAATCCGACATCAGGAAACCATTGGTATGACTGACCGTGTGCAATTCAGTCGGTTTCACTCTCGCTGTGTGGAGAGATCGCAATCACATAACGTCAACTAACTCTCCAGTGAAAACGAGCTGCAACTGTCTTGAATGGCAAAGTTGGAGACCTGTCATATTGTGGCAGATTATTAGGCCGGAGGTGCGACTATTCCAACACTGGGCGGAATACCTCAACGCGGGGGAGGTACGTTCAAAAACCCACAACGAGCAGACCGGGGACGGCGTGGGCGACCGGATGAGTCATCGCTCGACTGGATCGGACCAACGGGCGAGACATGGCAGGCAAAATAGGATGGATGACCAAATCGGAGGCGTGATTATTTAAACACTTGCAGGAATATCTGGATACGGTCGTGGAATACGATCAAAGCCCGCAGTAGATAGATGGCGGACAACACGAGCGACCGAACGAGCCATTGCCCAACGAAGTCGGACCAACGGACGAAGAATGGTAGGCGGAAAACCCCCGAATAGAAAGCGTCGATCACACACATAAACCGGTCAGAAATGCACACGACGTGTGAGCGGAAATCTGGGGGTGTGGTGGACTGGAATGCTGACTCGTAAACGCGAGCGCGCGCGTAGCGTGCTAACTAGCGAGTTGGACAATAAAGATTGTTTGAAACACTGAGTTCCTTTTACCACTTCATTAGAGCAGAAAGAAGACATATTGCGATATGTTAACACTTCATTTACTCGCATCAGCCTCAAATGTAGTGGTTTGTCGTTGGTTTGTCGAATGAAATATGAGATCTT
>LUCH01008578.1:0-15456 GCA_013368495.1 Paragonimus heterotremus | reverse complement strand
GAAATCGTGAATCCACTTGGACCGAAAGTTAGCAATATGAAAATGTGTTTTAGAAGTTTAAAAAAACTCGTTTGAATACCACAATGAGCGTGGTTAATACCAGTTATTATTCTTATCCGGTTCGCCTACTGTGTGACCATGTGTTGGCCAGATGTTGGCCAACACCTTGGAATCGGCCATGTGTTTGCTGAGCGATTAGAGAAGAGGTAAAGTCCATTCCGGGTGCAATTCTGGCTCACCTTGTTGACTCGGGGCACCAAGTCTCACCTGAAGTGGCTTTCCAGCCCATTTATCGCTTGCTCAGTCCTCAATCCAGAGGAGTTAAATTTCGTACGTGGCCATGGCCACGATCGCTTTTGCGGTGCACCGCAGAAGCGATCTGAATTCAATTGCGGGATCCACAGTTGTGCGCTCAGGAGGCATTTGCATAGGTCTTACGGTTACCATGGCCTGCCGTAACTGACTGGACATCCCCGGTGGTCAATTTTGTCACATAATTAACCTCCAATTCACAATCTCGTAACGTAACTGTGTGACTAATTGCTTTTGATTTTGATCGTTTGACAACGATGACGACATAAGATGTTATGTAATTATCCGAATGGTGAATAACCGAAAACAGACTGTTCTCCAAAACGTCTTTTCACTTCTAATTAACTCGCAGGGCTATCAGAATCATAGAATCATACCACTACTCACGATCATACCATCCGAGCTGGGTCAGTCGCTCGATGTGGCGTGATGTGTTCTGGCTGTTTCGTCAGGAGATGCGCCTCCTAACAGGCTGTCATACGACTGATCCTTGGGTGACCGTCGTGCAACTTATTGGAGATGTTTCTTCGAAATAGTGGCGGAATAATGACCTTTGAACCCTAGAGCAAGCTAGTTGATCATTGTCACTCGTTGGCCAGACCTGAGTAACAAATCGTTCAACTTTGGATAAAAGGAAATCCTCTTCAGTTTCTCGACTGATTGCTATACTGGATGCTTGTTCAGGTACTGCACCAAATAAATGAGTTCAGTGGACTTCCACGGATTGTCCGGGGTGTCACTCAATGACTTTCGACTGAGAGCATCCGCAACCTGATGTGCTTTACCTGGAATATAGGGAATTTTTGTAATTATAAGCAGACCGAAGAAGTGACCATCGGGGCATTCGCGGAGACGCCATCTGATTGATTTCTTTTGTTTCTCCGAGGAGAGACCATAGGAATATGGTCCGTGTGTATATCGAAGATTCTTCTCCACATATACTGGCGAGACATTTTCACAGCGATAACTACAGCTAAAGCTTCCCTGTCTAACCGTGTGTAGTTCTTTTCGTCTGGGGCTAGACTGCGAGAAGCGAATGCAGTCGGCTTCTCAGTTGATTTCTCCATTTTGTGACATAGAACAGCACCGGCACCCCATGGCGAGGCGTCAAAGCGAATAGTTATGGGTTTATTTGCGTCGTCATAAACCAGTAAACTGGATTTGATAATCTCCTTCATAATGCCATGCCGATTGTTCCTTGAATGCCCAGTGCCATCGCACACTCTCTCTCAGTAAATTGTATAAAGGTGACAGAGCAGTTTATATTTTTCGAATGAAACGACTATAACGAGTGTGATGGTTCCAGGAATACAGAAATGAAGTATTTAAATTAGCTCAACCCCAGAGCTAGCTTCGACGCAATAGTAATAACAACCGAACTAGGCAAAGCAAGAAATTCATCTCTCGGGCGCAATTGTATAAGTTATGGTCAGCAATGTAATAAAACAACAGTCGTGAGAAATGGGTTTAGTGACGATCACCACATCCACCACAGTTTAAACGAGAGTCGGGATTGTTATAGTTTCTGCGTTGTTTATTTTTGAGACGTTCAGAGAGTCGCCACTGCGGTGATTCGTTCTCAATAGCATTTTCATCCGGAGGACCTGAACCTGAAATAGACTCGGAAACATCAGCATTAATAATAGGCACTACAGAGGTAGAGGTAGGTAGGTTATACACAAGTTGATCGATATGTCTACGATGAACAGACCCATCATCTAAATCAAATATGCGACACATTCGACTACCCAGGTTATGGAGGACAATTCCTCGAGATGATCGGAGGTCATTGCCACGATGATATACAACTTCAGCCGATTCCAAACTAAGCATGTTGGCTCGAAGGACAGGGTTTTTAAACAACTTAGCTGGACTGCTTCCAGTTGTTGAATGGTCAGAATTTCGATAGTGCATCAAGAAGTTATCCACACCATTCTCCAGTTCCTCACAACTAGACGGGTTGATACACTTGTTCGCATTTTTCAGAATACGAACGAAATTCTCAGCTGGGCAGTTTATATTATTCGAATGAAACGACTATAATGAGTAATCGTACCAATAGAAGATTTTAACTCACCCACATTTCGGGGAGCTGAAGCCTCCAAAATCGGTTCTATTTTATCTGGTATTGGGTGTAGAGTCCACACTTATCCAACCGAGATACTGTACATCATCGACTAGAAGTGCACATTCATCCCTTCTTAACTTCAGATCATTTTCCTGTAAGCGCTTTGAAACCAACTTCAGTGGTTCCAAAGGTTTCTTACTCGAACGTCTGGAAATAAGAATATCACCAAATGAGCACACATACCTGGAATATCTTTTACTAAGTTTTCAATAATGTCCTGGAAAATTGCTGGTGCACAGTGGATGCTGAACGGCAAGCGCTTATATTGAAATAACCCCATGTGCGTATTGATTGTCATAAATTTCCTTCACTCTGAGTCAAGTCCTATTTATGAATATACTTGATTCAGGTCCAGTTTAGAAAACTTTTCGCCGCAGCACAGTGTAGCATATAAGTTGTCTATTTTTGGAATGGGGTAATGCCCCATGGTAGCGGCTGGATTCACTGTCAATTTGTAATCTCCACATATACAAACGGAAACATCTGGCTTCTGTACTGGCACAAGAGGGGCATTCCATGATGGAGGTCGGACAGGAGTGATTAGTCCTTGTGTCTAAAGACGTTCGAGCTCAGCTTCGACTTTTGGATAGGTAGAGAACGCTAACGTATGAGCTTTATAAAATTTACTCGGGGTATCATGCTCCATTTCAATAGGGGCCTGGAAATCCTTCAGTCTCCCAAGCTCGTTTTCGTCTAATACAGACGAGAATTTCTGCACTAGTACCGGAAGATTCTCGTGGATATCCACTAGTCTGACAGATAAGAGTAGATCTGGCCCATTTCGACTCAGCAGATTTGGGTCCTCGTTATTCACGATGTACGCAGGTAGGTTAAGCGTTTTCGTTCCATATTTTTCTTCCACAATACGTGTACCCATAACATAGATCGCCTCTCTTGTGTATGATCGTAATGTGGCTACCGCTTAGGTACTTCCGCAAGAAACGTGGTTGAGGTATGTGAAATCAAGTTGGAAGTTGATTCTTCACGATCCTCAATCGATAGTACAGCTCGATTCTTAGAGTGCAAACCGGAAGACTGTGCTCGTTTTGAAAGGCATATGTGTGCATTGTGGCCAATTTTCTCAAAACTATGGCACGTTGACTGTTTGTGACGGCTATCCGTCACAGCTGTACGTTTTTCACCGCAAAGATAACACGTAAATGTACGAATGAGATTCTTATTGAATTTTAGTGGAAATGCATTCCGTGCAATCAGTTGTGCAGTATCTGGGGCCGAAGACAGTTGGTATACAGTGAGCTGTTCTCTAATGTTCTCCCATATGTACAGGCTTTATTGGCATACTGAAGCAGCGGCCTTATATAAACCCCGTAAATTGTTTAAATTGTCTTGTCTATCTGGAAGGAAGTGTACGCAAGAGCAGTGAATTCCTTTTCTACCGTCTTGTAATGCTAAGTGAAAGATAAGTTAGACGGCACAGGCGCCTAGATCTTTCTTTACGTCCATCTTCGAGATGTTCACTGCGTTGTGTGCACTGTAAATCACGGAAGCATCACCACAGTTCGCATCGAGTGACATTAGTACACAGTTATTGCTGTTTAGAGAGAGACTCCAGGCGTCCCACCGGCGCTTCCTCGCGTCAGGATCAATCTACGATACACTGGGATCATTGGCATCATAAAATTTTAAATCGTCAGCTTTCAGTGGCGGGTTGCTGTAAACGTTGGTCGGAGGGTCATTGATGGGAATAGAAGTTAACAGAGGACCAAGAATTGAATCGTTCGCCAAAGATTCATGTTCACATCGAGTTACGCGCAATCTGCTGATCCAACAAAAGCGTTTCTCAATATTTAAAAACAGAAAATAATCTATCTCCGAGACGGTTAATGAGAAGTCGCTCGTAGAACTGGATTCAGCAGGATACTAGTTGAACAAATGTATAAAAAAAAGGTTAAACCCCTCACTATGAATATCCAGGCTCCTGGGTGTGCCCGTACAACAAATGTGACAGCTAGGCACCGTTCAGTAATGGGGGACGATAAAATAGAGTTGAGTACACTCAAGCAAATTGTCATTGGTTGATTTGGAGCAAAACGTACTCGAATGTGTAAGTGTGGTCTGTTTCTGGTGGTCTACCTGTGTTATTCGGTGGCGCGATGTGTCGTTACTCAGGTGAGACTTAGTTAGATGCAGAGACTATGGAGATTTGGTTGTGCAATCTGGAGATGTGCACTCAAAATAAATCTGTTCAGGCCTTACGGTTACTCTGGCAACCGAAGAAACACTTGACAGCCCCGGAGATCAAACTGGTAAACTTGCCAACTTCATTTCAAATAGTGCTGGACATATGTGTCAAATTATCCTCCATCCTAGTGACATACTGTACGTTTCAGAAGTATGCAGTCGGCAATAAGATCGGCGGTTCGAACAAAAAGCTATAACAAGACTAATATTGATGGTTCGGGGGTTTGTGATGTCTGAATATTCGTGTTTTTTATTTTTACTGGAGCTCAGATCGACGGATAGATGTACTAACCGAGTCAAATGAACGAACAGACAAAAACACACCGCCTTAACCACAACCAGATCAGCTAGTTGTGAGTGCGATGGGTGTGTGCGCATTTCCACTCAAGTCGATCGGCCCCATCGATCCAGTGTTTTGGTCACCACGATCGATAATACCTAATTGTTCCCAAACGCGTTTTAGCACCCGAAAGACAATACTGGACTGGGAACCGGCATGAATCGGTAATTGCCAGCTGACTAACTAAACATGGGATTTCCTTGATGGACTGTCCTGCCACGGTAATTTTTTCATCAAACGCTGATTACTAGAAAGTTGTACTCAGAAATGGAACAGATTCACAAATTACGAGATAAATGATTGACAACCAACTGTGCAAACTGTACCTCCAAACAGACAATGACGGTTTAGAATCAATACTCTGACTTCATCGAAGACAGGTCGGACTTGTGGGACCCTGGTTTATTAGTTCGTTTTGTGTGTTCGTCTGTCTGTCTACCTGAGTTATGTTGGACTACACATTTCCCAGTTCGGTTTGCCGCACGATAGGCACGCGCGGCTTGATCTTGGCGAATTGTCATGCTGGGACCGGATCACACTCCTGGAATGCCGATAATCTGACAGGTGAACAGCATATTGAACTGAACTTTATTTAAGTGGCCTGTAATGAAAGTTTGGTGAATACCACCGGGGAGTTTTGTACGAAGCATGTACGTACGTGATCGGTTATCTGTGAATCACTTCGGTGACTGATGAAAAAGTTTGCTGCACCGGGCAATGTTCACGACCTGTAAACAAGTGGTCGACCACGCACACCAGAAAATGAGTGTTCTGCTAATGACGTGCTACAGCGTACTAAAAACAGTCCCCAAAACAGCGTCCGTGGGCTAGCTCAAGAGTGCAACACTTCGAAATCCACTCTACTTAGGGTACTCAGAAAGTATAATAATTGGCCCTACCTGAGAGCTTCAGTTTTCAGATACGGATAGACGTGAGTGATTTCGTACGTGGTATTTATCGGAAAATGACATATATTCGACAGTGTTTACGGACTGGCCAACATTTATCTGAATGGATTCGTGCGGAAACTCCCTTTTGGTACCTCGACAATCTCCATCGGTTTGTTCCCGTGTAACACCAACAGACCCAAAGCTTATAGTTTTGGGGGCTTGTTGAAATACGAATTATCAGGGCTTCCGTTTTTTTAAAAACGTTCCAGGCAAAACCTTTATTCATGTAAAGCGTTACAAACTGAGACACTCCTATCTCCAGATGTTGGCTCACCAGTTTGTTGTGATTAGCCGAGGGCAAAGCCTTGAGATAAACTGACCTTCAGTCAGGTTTACTTATTTGCAGTTGGCAACTGGGTATGCTCTTGACCTTCGTCCACTAAGAGTTTAGATCGTCTTTCCTGAAGAGCAATTATACTGTGGTCCCAACAGGTATCGAAATAAAAAAACCGTGACGGGGCTTAAAAGCAAACTGTATATTTCTAGTAACCTTTAGAAATAAGATAAGTAATAACAGAGGAGTTAGAAACAGTTTTTGCACAATGTATCTCTCGAATACATTTCGCTGCATCTCATCAGGTGCATACTGCAGTCTGTGAGTTTATATAGCAAAGTTCAATTGGCATTGTGAATCTAAGCAACAAACACTCGTACACGTCAGTTACCAGGGCAGTTTGGTACTTACGAACAAGTCTTTCTGTACACACACGGGTGACTTCCATTTGCTAATTACTACCGCCTCCGCTAAGTAATAAAGTCTAGTCTATTTTCGGATGAACGGCAGCAACAATGAAATGAAAAGTCCCGAGATGGGCGCATGTCCACTCGGTGGCACTCAGGAGGGAGCCAAGCGAAAACTGCGTAGTACTTCCGAGTGCGATAAGGTAAACACTGTAAAAAGTACGAGAGAAACGGGCTTGGGAAATAACAAGCATAGGCTTCGTGCAACTATTCACACGAAAGAAGAAAGTGGCACTGAGTTCGCTTCAGGCATCCTACGACAGGCATACATGAAAACACGCATGTAGTACAGACAAGCAGAAGTGCACGGTTGCAGTCGGCATCTTTAGGAGAAACCACACGATCGTTGGTCACTACAAACTCAAAAAAGCTGTTTCTGTGTCCAAAGTATAAACTGTGTTTTGTCTGTCTGTTGTGCGATGTGTGAAGTACTGCCAAAGCACACAAGATCATGAAGAAATTTACTTGCTACGCGTTTGGTGCGTATGACCCCATCTTCTTGTTGAAATGTTTGCTAGTTTATGCTTGCCAACAGGGCCACATACATTTCTGGCTAGTTCATTTGACGGCCACTAGTTATTATCGCCTATTAATTTAGCTCAACTACCTAAAACACTGTTTTAAATTTTCACATAGGTCTGGTCTTTAATTCATCCGTACTTTCAGCTTGCGTTTGCTTCCGGTTAAAGAATTGTAGATTTACTTCATGTACCCACTAAAATGGGTGAGTCCGAAACCGTTTGAAAGTTTTGCTGCCATTAAAAAAATCAGATTTAGTTATCATTACTGGGCTATTTACCTATTTACTTGACTATTGGCTGTTATTTAACTTAATCGTAATCATCATTATGCGAGAAAAGAACTTGACCACACTAGAAGGTTCTGTTACTTCAATCGCGGTCTCGATCGCGCCATTTATGGAGAGTATTCCTCAAAACTGTTTTGCACAACTTGAGGCCACTTTCACGCTTCGGAATATCACACCTAACAAACGAAGTCTCATTTTATCTCACTTCATACCACAGACAAAATGGAGGACATCTTTCAGCCGCAAGTCCCAAATAGGCCTTACGAACAGTTCAAGGTAGCAGTTGACAAGTGCATCAGCCTCTCTGACAGCTAACGTAGTCGGAGCATTACTCAGATACAACTGTAACTGAATGTTTACACATGATAATTCGCTTGTGTTTCATGTACGGTCAGTGAAGCAGTTGTCAACAGGACTGACTCAAGACATCGAAGTTTCCATGGTAAAGATTTGCCCTACTGACAAGCTGTAACGTCAGAATGGCTTCTTGTGTAGTAGCACTTTTTGAGGGGGGCTGATTGCAAAGTCTCTATGAATGCGAAATGTGTGTTCAATGGCGGAACTGGTTTTTGAATCTTAAACTTGAAATTTCACACAGATAAAAGTGTAGCCATTTGTCAGAATTAATGTATGTTATCAACTGATTTTAAGGGGAGAATGTGTGAACAGCAAGTTATGCACCCCTGTTCACGGAGATAGCGTTTTCATTTGGCCACCAACAGCCTACTGTCCAGTCTTGAGAGATTTTGACGTAATGAAAAATATCAGGTATCACAATACGGTTGTTTTTTAAGACTCTGAAACATGAATAGCATTTTGAATAATGAATATAAGACCTTATTTACTGTGGTAAAGTTACTGAGTATATTTTATCAGGTTTATATAAGTGCGGCAAACTGTACTTGACGTGTTTTGTTGTCTAGAGAAGAGGTTATTAACCATTGGCATTGTTAAGTTCGGGACACGATACTGTTTGGTTGATTTTCCATAATTACGGAGAGAAAATAGGCTGATAAAATTCAGAATACTGAGCCCGTTTAGCCTGTTTCATTCAATCCTTGTAATCAAAATCTTGGGATATTCTAATTCAAAACCGTCTCTGAGAGCGCACAGTATTTTATTATTACAAACGTCCAAGTTGCCTGTGAATGAAGATACTACAAAAAAACCATTTTAGCATTCTACTGATCAGAAAGTTGATTATTTACACATCATCAACGATAGATAGGTCATCGAGTTCTCTAGGACTCATTTGTACACACGAAACAGACAATGAACAGTCACCGATTAACTATAGTCGAAGCCAAAAGACAATACGTTCGGTGCGTTAGAAAATACCGCCGGTGAAAGACGGTACCTTTGTCAAACAAAAACTGTTACAGTGCGTTTACGTAACGTATATTCAGATGTCGTTTGCTGTGACACAGATACTCAAAACTGTTATCGACAACTTGTTTAAACGGGAAAAGTAGGCGATTGGTAAAGCCGGAAAGAATAAGGAAGTAACATGGTCACATGGATTGACATAAACATTTTTTTGATTAGTCTTCTATTTCCGTTAGCTTTGATTCATTACTTGTTATTCTGTATGAGCATAGCAATTATATTCAGTGCAGAAACTCCGGATATAGCTGTACAAGAATGTGGTTGTAGTATACAGGTGTGGTGGGTAACAATTCTATACAACAGTCATTAAACGTAGCGTTTGGTGTAATGGCTCGAGTCGTCATAAAATGGAGTATTCTGTAGACATCAAGCTGAAGGAGTCGTAATAAAGAAGAGAAGACGAAGACATGATGAGACCCCTCGGCGCAAGATTGCCCCTTGATTCACCGTCTAATGACTATCAGGAGGACCGTCACCTGAAACATCTCCATTTAGACAGGAAAAATGGCGAACATTCAAAGCAGTTGTAACTGGCAACCGGAAACTAAGAAGGAACCAAATTATTTGATACTCATTCGCCAAATGTGCAGTAAAGACTCAAAACCAACAGCCAAATTGTCTCCGAATGACTCACTTCAATAAGTATTACACAAATCGCTATAACAACACTTTTGGATTTGACCCAAACCATTGAACTTGTGCTCGTATGCATTACACGTAGATCCGCCACATGTGCGAGACGTCTTGTTCATACTTCCGCCTCCATAATCCTCGGTGAGCTAAAATATAAGAACCACTGAGGGTGAGTTATGCGGGTGGTTCGAAAACGTTGTACTGCAAACTTACTCTGAAGAATGCAACTCATATGCCATATTTCAAAAGCTCGGATGACTTAACATTTGTTCCTTTTACGTTTATACTGTAGTATTTACCAAGTAATAAATACTACATTGTTGAACCACGTTTGTACTCAGACAGTGACTTCCGAAAAATCGCTAGCTTCTAGGAACCGTTCAAAATGTTTATTGATCAAATGCATCAGTGGATTGAACGGATGGTCTTTCAACCGTATTGGACTCAGGTGAAGCCCCCTCACAATACCAATCTATCGTAGACTACCAGTAATATCGAACAATATAAATGAAACCTTTCTGTTGAACTTACAATACAAACGCCACATCCCTCGGCAACAACCGACTCGTCCGCTTCAACACTTTCGGGACAATGGTCACAGTGATAGCATTTCAGTGCTGCCAGATAGAAGAGAGAATTAGTAGAACGGTTGATTAGATCAGTACACAATAAATCAGCACACATTAAATAATTTCAAAGTTTGATCACGAGAAGAATTCATTCATGTGATTCTCTGTGTCAAAGGTATGATTACGATTTAGACAGTATTTGGGACCGAAACAAACCGAAAATTCGATAGCAATTTTACCAAGTTTGCGAATCTCCACCCGGCGACCAACAACGATCGCCCTTAAGCTCATGTTGGTTAATGAAACGAACATTAAACAGTCAACTGATTATGAGGACGCCTGTGATGTCCAGCACTAACCTTCTGCTAAAACGATCGTGACCAAAAATAGCAAACATGGCCAGAAAAACATGTTGATAAAAACTGTCGTTGTTAGTCGTTACAAACTCGTAGAGCGTATTTATTCATAACGGCTTTTGAGTGATTGCCAGATATACCTGTATTTACAAACAGAGTGGAGCAGAACATTACAAGGACAGGTGCTCATGTTTTACACTTCAGGTTAGGGTCAGTATGATTTAATCGACGTCAGTTCCTGCATTTCTTATAAGCCGTACGGGACAAAATTTGGGACACACCACCCCTTCGGAAACCGTCGTATGGGAAAGCTCTGTTGGGCTATCTCACTGGATCAATGTGTTTTTAAGTGACACTTAATGAAGACGAAATTGTAAACATAATTTTAGTGCGTGCTTTTCGTTTATTCTTCATGCCATAATATTGGTCTGCCGAGCAGAAATCCTTACGCGTTTCGTTGTTGATAGGATCGGCCGAGTCAGTTTTAGAAACCCACTGAACACGCGGTTGTTGATATTTACGAGCATCCCAGTTTTCTGCCGTTCGGGCATGTCTGCCAGTCTCAGTTACTGATAATCATAGCCCAATTATTTTTAATAATTAGTTGCGCATTCATTCATTATATACTTGTATATACCGATCAAAAACTGACCTGTGGTCATGCAAAACCAGATGCTATCGGATTAACTTATCTGCTTGTTTGATCAGTTGTGATTCTCGCCTCGAACCACTCCTAAATTTTAAGTTTACGTATAGAAAGATTTTTCGGTAACTAAGGCTGTATGTTGTTTGAACTTCTTGCAGGTAATTTAGAAGAAATTCTCAGTCTTGCTGTCTGCCTATTTTTGACAAATCGGTGTCAACATCGTTGTAACTTGGTTATCACTGATATCAAGAAAGACATTTTGGGAATGGATTACGCAGTAATAGTGTGTGTGTATGTGTGTATGTGTGTGTTGCGTCGACCAAGTGTTACCACTTGACAACGGTGTTGCGTCTACACGAATTTGCGATTGCTTACCCCGATGACTGTTATCAAAACCTATTCGACCGCACCTGTTTCTTTCTGACAGATTTCTCAGGTGGCCCATTTTTGAATAGAGGCCTCAGACTAGGGTTTCGTACTTGACGGAATGTGATTTAGTGTTCGGGTATGTAGATTAGATTATGCTCAATGTGTGATCGGTTACGTATTGGTGAACACAGTTTCCTGATGAACACGTAGTCGAGGTTCTGGTTCCGATCGTAACAGGAATATGCACTACTTACGAGCTATAGCAAGAATGAACCTCAAGTCTAATGGAACTGGCTGAAAAGCTGTTATGACCGTCAAGACGTCTATCAGATGTATTCAGTTTTTATCAGTCAAATCCGTTGGTATTTATCAACAGTCGAAACCAAATTAATTACGATTTTTGAAATTTGTGCCACAATTCTCAACATCCTCACAGTGGACGTATTCGTTACGTTCATGTTCGTTCGGTTCTCATTGGGATGTGCCACAGATCGGACATTCGGAACTGTTTTCTAAACGTCTTCCTGAACAGTTCGCTTGATTGGTCCAACCTTATTAACCCTCAGCTTCTCAGAGCTAACTCATGAATGATGATCCAGGCTGAGTTCAGTAATGAAAGCTTGTCTTACGGCAGATTTGTGGGAAATGGTCATAGTTTCTAAACCGAAAGTGTGAGCATTTAATATATTTACTGTCAAGGCAGTGGGACAAAAAAGACACATGTGTTGATAGTGCACACTTGGAAAATCATTACAAATGATCCGCGCAACAGGTAAGTAACTGGTGACTGGTAGATCCGTTTACCTCATTCAAAGTTTTTAGAATATTCACGTTTGTGAAGAGCGGTCATATTTTTCCCTTATGCGTAATACATCACAGTTCATCAGTAAGCTCAGTCACCTCACTAGTGATTGGCAGCGTTCTCTCAACTGACTTGTTAACAGTTCTCCGTCTCTTCAACCATCTGGGAAACGGACACCTGGAAGAGAACATTAAAGTGCCAGCTGGAGGGTCCACACACTACATCGATCACGGGTCCAGTACTCATACATAAAGATAGCCGGCTAGTTCACTTTAGTGACAATCAACTTGTTCAACTTATCCTTCATCTGTTCTTCATGTACCTCAAATCTTTTGAGTGCCGGTAACAAGCAAACAGTGTTCCGAGCTCTACGACAATTCCTCTGGTGTCAAAGAAGTGTTCAGTCCCAAAGAAAAACTGTGAAAAACCTCCGCTTTCTATTGCGATTTCAACAACACGGTTAAGGCATATACAATGTTGTCCTACCGTTTTCTTGTAATTCATACAGCCACAATATGACCAAATAAGACCTTGGTTTTTTAACACTTATTCACTAACTACACATAAGACTGGGTCTTACATCTCTTTTGTAATTTGGAAGTATCTTTTCGGGCTACTCTACGCTATCACAGCCTGATAAACTCTCCCGTGTGTTTGTGCACAATCCAAGTTATGACCTTTTGTCCTTATGCCCTCCCCACTTCAGTCCTTTACCACAGAGGTCTTCCTTTATGTCAAGTCCTTCGTTCTCGTATGTATTAGTCAGGAGTGGATCTACTGTTCATCCAAGCTCTAGTAATACCATCTGTGGTGTGACAATACAGTTTACTCATCTGCTTCACATTAAGACTTAAATTATGGATATTCACGGCCTGGAAGTTTCACTACATTTAACAAGAGACTTATCCAAAGGAGATCCAATCGTAAAAAGTCTGGATTACAATTTTCTTTTTGAACCAGCGACAGAAAAAACGTACCCATCCACGACAAGCACTCTACAGTCTGAACTACGAACCGACGCCACGGCAATGGTGAATTCCATTGTGAACTATTTCAGGAATCCCAACCGAGTAATCAATTCACTGGGTGCTTCAGTGGATTTCACAGGACATAAAGGGTTGGAAGGATAACAGAATCCATATGGGAAAGTTCTGGTCTTCCGGCATGGCTTCTTAGTTCATGTAGTAGGGCGTTTGTCGCGTTTTAGCAAGTTGTTTCTATCGCTGATTTGAACCCAGCTAAAGTTCAGCTTTTCCGTAACTAGGTCTCTTCTAAATAACGTTTAATAAAGCTGCTCCCTGTCCTTCTCTGCAACTGACATAATCACTTAATGTTACCTCGTTTAAGGACCTCAGCAGTATCCTTCCAAAAGCGTTCTCTGATCCCCAATCCATTTTAAGAGCATTAAAGTCTGCTAATGTAAGCACTCTCTGTGGCAGGTCTACTTGATTTTTAAATACGCGAAAGAACTACTGATCGTCATACTGAGTAGAAGAGGAGCTTCCACAGGCAAACATGAAAAACAGTTCGGCTCACTTATCTGTTATGTACAGCCTGATAGCTGAATATTCCTAGCATCATATTCACTTCTTAAGGCAAATAAGTAAGCTGCACTACTGGAAGCAGAACATACTCACCCATCCTACTACCTTGCTTATATACCTTGTTGGTTAAACAAACAGAGGGACTAAATGCCGTCCAGTGACATTTCCTCAAATAATCAAATCGTAACGACGGCATGGACGTCCACTTTTAGTAATTTCCATGAGAGTTTGTTCGATTCATTTCTAATGTCGCCAGCATAATTACACAGAACACTCAAAGCGTTCCGAAACCACCACATATTTGAACTCTGTCGAAATTATGAATGTATTGCGGTTCAAGTGCTGTAAGTGAGCAGTTTCCTTCTGATTTGACGGATCTCCAGCTTGACTTAAGCTAACAAACCTATATCCTCCACATTGGAAACCATTCACAATAGAAGTAAATCTTCCCCTCTAGTTCACTGTTAGCTAGTTCCGCAGGTAGCGTTGCAAGCTGCGTTCGCAGCTGCAGCCAAGTAACAGACAACCGCCACTACTGGGGTAGCTTAGAACACCCTTCAACCTGGTGATTCACCTGAAATTATCGTGAGTTCCTGAAAATCTGCCCTGTTACCTGTATGAGCTTAGTACGGTTTCTGGAGCTGACGAACTCAGCTAGTATTGTTATAGACCAAATAGGCTCCCTTGTCATTTGCCTGTCCGCATTACTGTCTTGGCGGTTATATGCTTCACGGTAGTCATCTAACTCAAGAATTCACTAAAGTAAATCCCAACATTCTACCTAGACTTACTCTCCATTTAACATAGACTCAAAGATCCCTGTGTTGATAACGATTTCATTACAGATGAAGGCAAAATCTCACTTGGCCTCCAGATATAAGCGGTTTTCCCGAATGTTCCTCTTGATTTCATGCTTCTTTTGGTGTCTCTTCTCCTAAACTTTAAACATTATGCTAACAATTTTGTTTAACCCTTCCGGCTTTCCTAGTTTCCTATTTTCTTCCTCTGCGGTTATTTGAACTGATAATCGACCTATCTCCACTTTCACGTTTTTTTCCCACCTAATTCCCTACATTTGTCCTTCTCTGTAAATTCCACATTTTGGCAGAGTATCGGACTGATAATTATACAATAACTTTAATTGTAGCACTAATGCTTACCCGGGTAAACAAACTTGACAGTAGACTATATTTAGCTACTCGTTTCTTTTTTTTTCTCCTCTTGACGCACTCCGATTTTTTTGCGTTATTACAAAGCTCTGTTTTGGCATTAAGAGCACTCTTTCTGGCAGCTCCCTTGCCCGCTGTTCTAACTTCTACTTCGTTGAGCACAACTTATCAAAGGATACTTCTCTGAATCTGATCTTGGCTCATCTTTACACCTCCAACAATACCATGCTTGTATAGTTTGCTTATACACGTTTGCTCATATGGGGTGCTTGATAATGACCTATGTATTATTGTGGTGGACTGTCAGGCAGGTGGTACGAGCATTCCAACTCTCGGTGGAATACCTCAACACAGGGGGGAGGTGCGCTCAAAAACCCACCACGAGTGGATGGAGGACGGCGTGGGCGACCGGATGAGTTATCGCTCGAAGAAATCGGATCAACGGACGAAGGTTGGCAAGCCGAAAACCTCCAGATAGAAGGCGTAAATCACACACCTAAA
>LUCH01008576.1:6439-19703 GCA_013368495.1 Paragonimus heterotremus | reverse complement strand
ATATTTCAGTAACGGCTTAAGTTATCCGATTTCTGACAGCAGAATCGTATTCTACGGGTCAGGTTTATTCTATCTCCAACAGTTACCCGCAAAATTTCGGACAGTCTAAGTAATGAAGCACACTTCTCCTAATAAACGTGCCCGTACATCACGGGTCGGCCATGTCCAATACCGTCCGTCACGAGGAACTAATAAAACCTCTCACTTTGAAGGTATGAACAGTTTTGTAACAACATACTCGTGCCTGTTTGTCCTATGGATGGCATCAACATTCGTAACAACTGGGGAACGTCAGAATACTTCAGTCTGCGCTCGCTGAATGAGGCAGACATGCGTGTATCTGTTGCCTTCATCCCCCATAGTGTGTACCACACCTATCACACTAATCACCGACAGCCCCTCATTAAGATTCTCTAACGTTCCGTGACCAAAGTTACCTAACCAACCCATTTGGTACTACAGGCTTTAACTGGCGGCGGACGTTTCCAACGTCTGTTGGTGTGAGAGACTTCCCGTAAACATCCGTTACATATTGCTTAATGTCAGCAGTCAGTGTATTGTATGAGAACAGAATCTTGCTTACGTCCAATCTACCGATGGTAAGTCCACGACTTGTAGGATGGGAATCATGGCAAACGATTGAGCGGGTGGTCGTGCTTCAATTCGAAAGAGCTCGCAACCAGACGCGCATCTCGTCGGACCACATTAAATCGTGATCTACAACATGTGTCGCGAGAACTGATTCGTTGAATCTAACAACAGATAACCCATAGTTGGCGGCACCCGAAACGGATTAGCCTGTCACCCTGACCGGAGTCAAACGACGCCTTCGCGCAAAACCGTTACTCCAAGTGGCTTGCGCTGCACCTCTTGCGGTTTTACCCACACACCACGTATCCCGTGTAAACCCGAGGGAATAAGACCGGTATATATATAAGTCAGGCCTTTGTGTCGACCCGGCTAATGCTGGTTGGCCAACTGAATGGCCAGCACGAAAAGGAAATCCTTATCTCTCAGAAACCAAAGAGAGACTGCAATGACAAGATCTTTACTAGGATGAAAGATGCGTAACATGTGATACAAGAAGCTTTTCAGCATACGATTGCATGTTCGTGCAGTATAAAGAGGATAAAGATGAAAACCAAAGTTCAGAGTTGAATTATGAAAAGATCAGGCAAACGATTCATCCTCCAACACACCGACAGAGCTCAAGAAAAAATGGGTAGAATACTACAGACACCAAAGTTTCTGAAAAGAGGAGCGGATTAGTTGACAAGCAATCATGGTCTTGGTCGATGCAATCATTAGAAAAAGTAGAATGGATATGCTGATATGACCTATCTGAGCCTAACGTACTTGTTGGCTCTTCGCGGACGGTGCACCATGGGTACGCTGGTGACCAACTACTCTCAAACAACCAACGCCTTGGCGGCCGCACACTTCGCAACGCCATATAGTCATGTCACCACGACCTATGGCATCGATGGTTTTTTTGTGAACCGCGCGCTTTCGTTCTCGGCCTCGCAACAACTGCTCGTTAAACTCGCGGACACCGGTCGGAATTGTATTCCCCCAGGCAGTCCGGTTCACTGCTGAGTCTTCTCAACATCTAAAGTCAGTTTTAAAACGTTGGAGGCTTACCTGCACAGCATCTTGGTATCTCCGCTTTTGACCACCAGGACTTTGCTTACCTGGTCTTAGGTGTCCATACAGCAGCTGCTTCGGGATGCGGTCGTCGCCCATCCAACGGACGTGACCCAGCCAACGAAGCTGATTCAACATCAGCAAGGTTTCAATTCCGTTCGTATCCGCTCGCCGCAGTAACTCAGTGTTCAGAACCATGTTCGACCACCGAATACCCAACATGTGGCTGGGAGATTGCAAACGAAAGTGGCTCAAATAGCGCACGTTCCGTTGATACAATGTTCACGTTCCACTGCCGTACAACAATATAGAAAACACCATTGGCCAGTAAACGGAGGGCTTAGTGCTAGGCTTCAGGATGTGGTCCTTCCAAGCAGGTCTTTCAAGACGTCCGAAAGCAGTACTAGCCTTTGTCACACGAGCCCTCAACTCGCGGTCCACGGACAAATCGTTGAACAGATTGCTGCCCAAGTAGCAGGAACGTGTGCAGCTGTCGACAACATCTCCGTTAACACGCAGTTGGGGTGAAGGTGCACGGACAACACCTCCTCCCGGGGAAGTCTGAAAGAAAGAAAATGGCTTACCTTTGTTTATATCCAGCCCAAACTTGGATGCCATGGTCACGGAAGCCGCAGCCAGTCGCTGTAGTTCGTCCTTGTTTTGTGTAGAAGGCGCGCCGTCATCTGTGAAAAGAAGCACGCACCCCAGTGAGGTATGTAACCGGTTAGGTGCACCGAAACGTCGAATAGCCAACAGACGCTCATCCGTCTGGTACTCTACCTTAACACCGTCCTCTTCAGCAACTGCCAGCATGGCGGTAAAATATAAGTTAAATAATAATGGAGCCAGGACAAAACCTTGCTTCATGCCAGTGACAATGTCAAAATCATCAGAAGTAGATCCACACGATTGCACCTTCGCCATCATGCCCGCATGCAACAATCTGATCAAACTGACGAACTTACCTGGACATTCAAACTTACGAAGCACCGTCCACAGCGCCTCTCAACTTACATAATCAAACTTCTTGCTAAAGTCTACGGAAGGGCATACAGCAGCTAGTTGCGTTCCCGGCACTTTTTCTGAAGCTGTCAAGCAACCGTAATCCGACTCGCCCGGAATCCGCGTTGCTGTTCAGGCACATTGGCCTCCTAGACATCCGTATTCGGCCGATTCAAAAGGATTCTGGCAGGCATCTTGCCTGCGCAGCTCAACAGACTGGTGGCGTCACCTTCTACTCCCAAATGGAGTGAACCAGCTGGGGCAGTGCATGTTCCATCGCCGGCCCGCCATTCTTCAAGATTTCACCCGGCAATCCATTTGATCTGCAGCTTTCCCGTTGCGAAGTTGGCCATTCGTCCTCTGTAACTCTAACAAATCCGGAACAGGAGCAAATGGGGGTTTGATGGCTTGTTACGGTAGACTTTTCACGGTCACCCAATCAAAGGCAGCAGAACGATTTAGTAGGCTACCAAAGTGTTACCGCCGGACCTTCATGGTGTCCCCTGACTGAGTGCACGAACAGCCGGTGTCCACGTCTACCACTGCCCCAATGGACTGGGTCGATGGACCGTATGTCGCCTTGAGCGAATCGTAGAACTTTTTATGTTGTCGACGATCCTCAAAATCCTGCATCCGCTCATCTTGTTTCCTCCACTAGCTGTCTTAAATTTCGCGGACGCGCTGGGCCAGCTGACGACGGATACTCCGGAACGTAGTCTCCCTCGCCCCATTGTCAGGGTCTATTACGGAAGCAGCAAACGCGGCATTCTCATCTCGTACCAATTAAGCCGTAATCCCATTGTTTTCATCGAATCAGCCGAGGCGTTTCTAATGTTTGACAGCAGTCGTCTTGGTGGCTGCCGTCGTGAACCGTTCTTTGAGGAAATGCTACATACCCCCAGGGGTAGTGCGTACAAAAACGTCGTGCAGACGAGCGGCAGCTGTACACTGGAAAGCGGTCTTCGTCTCGCAATTCTCCAGTCTTTTTATATCCAACTTCTGCCGTTGTCTGTAAGATCTACAGTAAACAGACGCGTACTTGAATGAATAATTTAGTCATGACCAGTCTATGATCGGTGTTACATTCGGTGCCGCTTACCACTTGCATGATGCGCACTTCACAAATGTCGCGCTGTCGCACAGTCACGTAGTCAAGTAAGTGGTGATGGCCGACTCGTGGACGGGTCCACATCGTGATGTCGCCAGCATCCAGCTGGAATCGGGTGTTCGTGATAGCCAGTTCATGAGTAGCGCACAAGCGGAGCAGACGATCACCGTTCTCGTTCACTGAACCAATGCCGTGTGGTCGGAGGTCTCCCGATCAAGTTAGCGACTCGCACCCGAATCGAAACTTCAAGTCATACAAAACAAACAGTCAATCACCTAACGGCACCGACCGGATTGTGGCGGACAGTTGATTATAGAACTGGTCCTTTGTGTCATCAGTGTGGCACATAGTTGGACCATAAACATTAAAAATGTAGCACACTTACCCCGACCGAGTCGCAGGCGAATAGACAACATTCGAGGGCTGATGCCGTGCGGTTCGCCTATTATAAAAGCGTTGATGTGATCAGCGACTGCAAAACAGACACCATGCTTCCTAGCACGGTCTCCCGGATAACCTATCCAGTAGAGGGTTGTACCCGGCACCTGTTTCCCGCAACTTACCTTGGTCCACAAGCCTTGTCTCTCTCAAGGCTGCTACGTCGACTGCATAGCGACGCTGTTCCATCGCGATCAGTGAAGTGTGTCGTTTTGGCCGTCCCTTGAAGCTGTATCACTCAAGCAGCGTGCGTACATTCCATGCTCCAAAACAGCTTCTTACGTCGCCGGGCCTGTTTCAGGTTGCTTTCCGGGTTATTGAAACCTGAGCTGACTTCATCTACTCGGGGATTAATATTGCAGGGATAGCATGAGGGTGAGTGATTGGCAGTAGCATATTCTCGCCTATCCATTCTGCACCCTGCAGCAGGTAGGGCGACCCGGTTTATTCTGCGCGACGGTCGACGTAGTACGGTATTTGATTTCTGTTGTAAAATCATGGTTTTCATGGACTTGGGACAAAGCTAGAAGGCCCAGACCTAGACAAGAGAGCGATTACGGCCTTCAACCAAAGCCTACGGCTCAAAAGCCTGTACCGCAAGGCAGCAGGTGACACACACACATGCTCAGCAGCATCAACCCTCCAGAACAGGCTCGACAGTCACAACCCAAGACCTTCGTTACATTCACATAGAGATAATACTGCACAGACGAACGAACCACACGTTCTGCACAGACAAGCCAATCACACATACAGAGAATCAGATCAGACAGAAAGTAAATAAACATAACCGAAACACAACACATTGACACTATACACAACGAACACCTCACAACGGAAGCATCTGCTTTTTGTCTGCCTGCTTCCTTTAGACCAACCTAACAGAGTTGGACCTGCAACTACCGAGGTCGCAGTCAGCATAACCCTCCGAATCAAAACAGCATACCAGCCTGATCACCACGCCAAGGTAGCGGAAAAGGTCGTTAGCCTTCTTTGTCAATACCAGCGTACTGACACTAGGACAGAGTTTCACCGAGAGCAGGGTCCAAAGGTCTTTTCTTTGGAAAACAGCAGTAAGCGACTGACATTCAATCCGGCATATTATGCTGTTCACGTGCCGTATATGCAGACCGATTTACTGGTGTTCAACGGGAGGCTGTTTTGTACCGACCACCGATTCACTTCATCGAGATCCCGTTGCAAGACAGCAGTCTTCAGAAGAAAGCAGAGTACGCCAAACTTGAGTGTCGTTCACATACATGAGCAAGGGGGATTGACTAACAATCGGTAGGCCATTCACGAATAGTAGGAACAACGAAGGGTCCAAGATGGATCCATACGGGAAACCCGTGGGAGCCTCGAAGGCGGCAGACAACGAGCCGTTGACTCGCAAGATACATCCTGCCTGTTGGGTTAATTTATATGGCTGGCTGACGAGACCTATAGGTGGTAGCTTGTTAAATATAACGCGGCGGTTTACTTAGGTGGCGCTCTTCCGCAGGCATGTTCTAGGAGTCCACCGCCGTCAATGGTTCAGCGGGTTGGAGACGGGCGGCTTTTTATAATTCCGTATCTCAGTGAGTGGAACCTTAATGTCCTCAGCGATAGGCATGCACTGATACATGCACTGATGCCCACTAGACTCGTCGCACACCTCTGCATATACTTCTACGCCTTTTGTACTTCGTACGACGATAAAAAAATCTGCACGGTTTTCCGGAGGCCATGTCACCTCACCTTAACGTATTTTCAAGGGAGTTTTGATATACGGCTAGTCTCATGAACAAAAATAACATCTACCTCGTACACGTATCTCTGAAAACTCCCCTGAAACTCTGAGAAAGCGCAAAATTCGCGATCCTCAAACATCGCCTTGAGAGTCGCAATATAATCCACTTCCTACAAATAAAAAATAAACAAATGAAAATAAAATAATAAACAAATAAAAAATTAAAAAATAAATTAAGAGCGACCATAGCATCCTTGTGTTAACATTGCCACAGGCAATCAACCATAACAACAGCAGCCATGGCGATGTTCGAAAAACAATTCCCACAAGGTCGTTTTCAATTACTGGTAGGTTAAAACAACAGATGTGTGTCCACCACGCAGATTTCGACGACTCCAATTCCTATATCAGGTACCGAGCTATTAAAACGTTTTTCCTAATAAAATAATTTCCTCAAATACGACAGCCCAGGAACTCATGGTCTACGACAAGCACTCACCACCTGAGAAGTCTGAAGCCAAACTGCTGCATGACTTGTTTAACTCAGTCGAGCTAGGCGACCGGTCCCTATCCTAGTTGTTACCTTATATGATAGGCCTTTTGGGCTCGCGAAAGCTCGGTGACGCCGCCTTAAACCAGTTGTGGACAGAAAAGCTGCCGTCTGCGGTGCAACACATTTTGGCCATCATGGATGAGGATAGCTCAACCGACAAACTGACAGGCCTCGCGGACAATGTATCTGGAACATTCCCACACAACAGATGTGCGCCTCGACCATAGCTGTCCTCACGTCCCATCCTTCAGCTTCAACTACTGATGACGGCCTAAAACTTTTGCTAGAGAAGATGTGTCACCGTATGGACAGTTTGGCTATGCGGGCCAATGAGCTGAAGAGGCATCCACGCAGAAGCCGTACACGACCCAACTCCCGCACTCCATCAGGATAGTGTTGATACCATCAAATCTTCCGACAAAAAGCGAAATGCACCCAGCGGTGGATATTCGGGATCCGCCAAGCTTCACCGTCACCAGTAGCGGCGAGGACTGTCACTGGCCCACCAGGTACTAGTCGCCCGTTTTCCCTAAGAGATCGATCAACCGAATTGCGGTTCTTTATGGATACAGGAACCGAGCGCAGCGTCATTCCTCCGCAACCAAATGATTGACTTCAATCTGACCAGTTACTATTAGAATACTTCTAAACCCGCCCCATACCGGTCTGTGTACTCACGCTCTATGATAAGACTTTTGTTCTGGAACGTGTAGTGGAACATGTGTAGACTGCAATAATTCTCAATACAAAAATAACGAGTGAAGTCAAGGACTGTACTCACCAAAGATTGACAGTGTTCGTGAGGTGTCCAATGATGCTAGAAAGTATTCGGATTGTTCCAAGCGTAGCTGAAGATGCGAAGTAACCGAGCTGAGTGTTAATCTAACAAACAGGATAGCAACCACGGTGCAACGGCGTTGTACGAAGAACCAGTGGTCGCGTGTAGCACAGTTTATTCGAAATTGTGTTGTTGTTTTTACTTAAGCCCAACAAAAATGTACAACCTTATTTGATGTAGCATTTACGCAATGTTAGCAAAATGAAGTACAAAATAATGAAAACTCTACAAACGCAATGGTAAACGCGAGATTATCTCCATCAGCAGATTTATGATGGCCTTTTTGGAGGTACTTGATTTGGTCATTGATTCATGACCAATAACATCCTCAACAGCTAGTGCATTGCTCATCTTTCGTACAGATCCGGTTTAGGTTGCGACTCCGTCTGCTTTGACTGAGCCAATTCTCCACATCAGATGGGGTCGAGAGTTGCGTAGGATGGTGCTATTCACAGACTATGTGGATGTCTGCCGTATCCAGCGTTTAATGTTTTCGTTCCATTTTCTTGCGTATTTGATTTTAGATGGCTTCACCTGCCGCAAACGCTGTCAACAAGATTTTTTCTATAAAAAGGAATATAAGAAAATAGAAACCGCTCCATTCTTTTGGATATATTTGATGCAGAAACACCGTGAAGTTATCGTTTTCTATTAATTAGTACTGTGTGTTCTGGATAGTGAGAGTTAACTTGAGCGCTAAGGCCACGCAATGCAAAAGAACGTTGGAAAACCCGAAGTTCTGCGAGGACCGCCTAGGGTGGACGCAAACGACGCTATGATCTTACTTGGCAGAGTAAAACTGGCCGGTCCCAAATTTCCCTGTTTTCCTGTTATAATTGACTTTTCAAACCATGTTTCACCAAACACCTTCCAATTATTCTCCCTCCGTCTTTCACCGGCCGTAAACGCGAACACTATGGCGGGAGCAAATTGGACAGTGTACGCTCTTGTCAACGGTTCTGGCTAACTAAAACATTACAACATTATCAAAATCAACACTCTGGTTGCTTTCTGGGGGGGACTCTTTAGAGACTTTATTCGTTATTGTTAACTGTGTTACAGCTACAAGTGCCATTTGCACTCGTTATGTCGCCAACATTCGTGTGCACACACCCATTTGTTTGAACGAGCGGAGATGCCGGTAGGTACTCCGCGCACCCGAACGGACGATCCCTCTGCACGCACGCTTATCGCTCCATTGCTTAATCGTTTCGTCTTGGTATCCATTTACTCTCGATTTGACCGCGTAGGTCGACAATATACTCTTTGTCTACCCTTTGTGTTATTCGCAACTGGTTGTTCTCGGCTCGTTTGCTCCTATATACGCGCAGGTTATTTGTTGGTTACTAAGGGGGGTTTGAACTAGGGGGCAGCTAAGACGCGAATTGAGATTTTAATGCAATTGTATAAGGTATACGGGGGGGTACTTCCCCCCACAGTTTCTGAGGGAAGTTTTGGTATACTGGTGTAGAGATTTCATTATACTGTACTTCGTTTTGCTAACATTGCGTAAATGCTACATCAAATAAGGTTGTACATTTTTGTTGGACTTCAGTAAAAACAACAACACAATTTCGGATAAACTGTGCTACACGCGACCACTGGTTCTTCCTACAACGCCGTGGCACCATGGTTGCTATCCAGTTTCAAACATCCTGTTTGTTGGATTAACATTCAGCTGGGTTACTTCTCATCCTCAGCTACGCTTGGAGCAATCCGAATACTTTCTAGCATCATTGGACACCTCACGAACACTGTCAATCTTTGGTGAGTACAGTCCTTGACTTCACTCGTTATTTTTGTATTGAGAATTATTGTAGTCCATACGTCTGTTCCACTACACTGGCCGATAGGCTGTTAATGCCAAATACTATCAACTATAGCCTGAAGTCTTACCATGATGAAGAGGTTATTGCAAATGTGCATATGTGTGTGAGGGAAATGTATGTACGAATTGTATTCTTGTTTTTTCTTTCTGTGCTCTAGGTAAGACTCTATGGAGAGTTATTCTGCTGAATTTTCTGTTACCATCAGCTTCATATTTTCCAGCCATTTGGGTAATCCATGCACATGAATATAATGCTGTTGATTTTCCAACGTTTTCGGGAGTGTGTATGCATCCAACGCTAAATGTAGTGTGTGTAAACGAAAGAGGAACAATAAACTATTCCAGATAAGTTGTTTTAAAGGAGAACCACATGGCAGGGACGAGTATGTACATTATATGGAGATGACGGCGAAATGTTTGCCGGGTCGCATTTAAAAAGGTCATCAGAAGATATATAAGGTTTGAAGATGAACATTATGTTTAATGGTGCAAGATAGCTGTCCAAGCCCTATGTAAAACGTTCACTGTTGTCACCGGCTCTGATCTCCTTCGGAATTCCATTGCAAATATAGGAATATTTTACTATGAAGAAGTTGAAACCTATCTTTTTTCAAGCTGGCAGGGTTGGTAAGCTGGAATGTTTGTTTCTTTTTCCATATGACGAGTTATGCTGAAAATGAACGGCAAATCTGTGATGACGGCGTCCGAATGTCTCAGTTTATATGGAACTGTAAGATTCAACTTTAGTCTTCGTAACCAAAGTGGATTAATGCCACGTTCTTGACAGCGTTCTCCATAAATGTATACGGTAGAATATCCAAATAAGCTTTTGTCAAATGATCGTTAAAGATTTTCTATCACAAGCCTATCAGACCTGCGTAGGTGGCAGTAAATGAAGGTGCAGTATTACAGTTGAGGTTGTGCAAACATGTAAACAGTCAGCCTCACAACCGATAGAATGAATGTCTTTTTGATGCAGCTCATTTTACCTGACTACGTACTTGTTCAGAAAAATTGAATGAGCTTGAATACCGTATTTGTAGATTTCGAACGGATGTGATGATGTCAATATTATCACAATCTACTGGGACATAGTCATTGGGCATTTGACAACCATAAGTACTTACGTTCGATTTGTTTGTTTAGAACGTCATCAACCATGCTTTGCACCAGAACTCCAATGATGCCAGGTCGTGTCGCACGTTTTTATGAAGAAACGGTGTTGCTGGATCGGCAGAATTTGTAAACGATTTCGATGACGTCAGCAAACGGGAAAAGCTTGCCACGTTTGATAAGAGCGCAAAGGAGCGGTCTCATGAAATATTCTTGAACCACCCCACCGGTCACTGGTTGTGGTAGTGAGCAATGGTCTTTTACTTCGACTGGTTGGGTTCGGCCACCAGGATGTGATAAAAGCTAGTTATACAATAGGTCTTGTATAAAACGAGATGTGGTTTTGATAAAGAAGTGTTTATGGAATACACGATCAACACCTTTTTCCATGTTCAAAAGTACGTTAATAACAGCATTTTCTGCGTCGACGTATATCAATATGTGGTATGAAAGCTCCAACCGACATGCCATGCAAGAGCGCCCACCAAGAAAACCGGGCTATGAAAAGTTCATATGGTCATGTGCATTTAGACAGTCGATAAGGTGCAGTTTTATTATCCTTTCAACCATTCTGGAAAAAATTGATGTGTGGTTGAGGGATGAATCGTTACCACTTTCGTAGCAAGGCACAGTTATCGATTTCTTTAACTGGGAAGGGAAAATGCTGGAAGAAGTGACAGCGTGAACAAAATAAACAAAAGAACGGGTATCTCCTCACCTCTCTGCTTAACAGCCACTAGTTGACCGCACTCACCTGAGCGTGTTTCCCATAGATGGGTTGGGAGGTATACCGCTATCATAATGCCATCAAATCTATAATGAGCTGAGAGTTCAATGGTAGCTAACTGTGAGCAGATACTTCTAACACAAGTCAGGGCAATACTCAGAATTCCGCTTGTTTTCGAGGGAGTGTTAGCATGCTATATGGTGTCTTCTGCGCTGAACGAAGCAACAAAGTGTGATTCGAAGATTGCATATATTTCAACAAGGTCACCAAGAACCATTCACCTTTGAGAGTAATAGGCTTAATAAAAGGGTTCCCCAGTTTCATCAGTTTTATGCTTTCTTGCTTACGGCTGAGCGCGAGCTATTTCTTCGTTTATATTACGTAGCTGCGTTCTATGTCCTGTGTATTCAAACATGTTGCTCATTTGCATTATTAAGGAGAAATCTAGTGTTCTTCTACCCATCGACTTAAGTAATTTTGGAGCAAATATCCGTTTCGCGGGCTTCGGCTTGGAGGTCGTTCAGAGGGGAAAACGATCATTTTGGCGGGAATATTAATTTCTAAATAGTTTCGGAGATTTCGAATTCGGAACTTCAAGCAAAGTACCTACAGTACAGATTTTCGGTGGTAGAGTGGAACATAATATCATTTTCTTACACCGTTCCAAATACACCGAAGATGAAGACTGCCATATCATAGCCTCACTTCCAACCATTTCTAAGAGCAACCTTTCGTCGACCAGTATCTACCTGAAATCCTGCAAACAAAGAGAAATAGTACAAATATCTTATAGACCAGGGAGCTGGAAGCATTGTCATACATGTTTCACTATCAAATGTGTTAGTGTTCTTGTTGAAATGCAATGCCAATACTCTACGTTCGTATATTGCCACTTACGCCTTATCTTCAAAACACCGGAAAATGAAGAACTCTCACGCTATAGAATGATATATTTCATCTCAAAAGTTGCACTGAGTGCATCTGCGAGACACTAAAAGTCAGCCAGCGCTAATAACGTATTGTGTTCGTGAAAATGGTGGGAAAATCTTTCATCACCGGACCAACACTTTCGGCACTTATTCGATGTATTCCGATTTTTTCATTAACGCTGTTTATTTACAATTGATGTGCTGCAGGTACTTTGTTTGAAAGTTCGATTTTGACATATCCTAACATATTTAAAAAATGAGAATTCTTACCGAAGTAACCATTTCCCCCGCTGAACGACCTCCAATCCAATACCTGTGAAAAAGATAATTGCCGTATTTTGTGTCTGTCAGGTTATTTTGCTGTAAGAATCCCACCTTGCGCATACGAATCAACATGTTGGGACTTTATGGGAGCTTGAATGTTAATATAAAAAGTGAAATGTTCGACGACTTCCTCGGCTGCTACTTTTGGGTCTGGTGCGAGAAAGGACGTCTTTCAATTTGAGGATCTTAGTAGAGAGAAGGTATTCCAAAAATGAATTTGGTGGGACGGTAACTCTATTGAAATCGACCACACACTTAACGATATTGCTGTCATGCCCTGGAAATTCTTCTGGAGAGGTCATCCTAACGGACGAGACGCCGAGGGCGAAAATGAGATTCAAAGTGTGTGTTCGTCTGGTGAGCGCTCGAACTAGTCTGTTCCATCCATTCAGTTATATGCATGAGATAAATTCAGTCTGCTTTGCTGAAACTGTTAATGAGGTCCAGCAGACGTTAGGCATGCTAGAGTCACCATCAATTAGGTTGTGTTCGCAAGACATGTTTGATACTTGAGTCATCTCTACAAAGTCAATGAGACCATTACTGAAGCATTGGGCTGTCAGAAGATGCGACCCATAAGTTATTAAATCGTTCGCTAACGATTCAAGGTTCACAACGAGTCACGCGTAATCGGTTAATCCAAAAATGCATTTCTCAATATCCAACGGCAGAGATAATCTATCTTCGAAACGGTTAATGAGAAGACGCTCGTGAAAACTGGATTTAATACGGTACTAATTGAATCAATGTACGTGAAAATTAAATATCATACCTCGAATGTGAGATACCCTCGCAAATCAAACAAAGAATGTGTCGGTACAACTCTGACAACCAGGCACCGCTCAGTAATGGGGGACGATAAAACGGAATTGAGTTCACTCAAACAAACGGTAATTGGTCGAGTTGAAGTGAAGAGACTGTTCACGCATTGAGAAATGTTAAGATTTATAAGCTACTCAAGAAAGAGCATGGAAGAAAAATGTCTTATTTTTACATTTAGAAATGTACAGGGGTCAGACTGAATAAAAGTA
>LUCH01008573.1:0-14155 GCA_013368495.1 Paragonimus heterotremus | reverse complement strand
GATTTACAGTTATATTTCATAATTAATTCTTGTACGTTTTTGTATATACCGTTTTGTTAGCCTCATCTTGTTTGAAACCATCACTTTTGGAATTGAATCGACAACACGATTAAAACGGAGTTACCGCGCGTCGTCTCTATCTTCTTCCTTTATGCGGATTTTCAGCCCGGTAAATTGATGGCACGGTGAAATACCTTAGCTCCGTGTATCGGCTTATCTGTCGACACACACCATTCCACGCCTCGAGTGAAATTACCCGTCGATCGTGTTCCGGACCTCATCTTTGCCGCTGCCCCTCTCTCTTGTGGTGGTCTATTCAATCCAGCGGACCTTGACCCATCAACGAGTAATTCACATTCTACTAATATGTTCTCCGTTTTATTTGTACGTTCACCTTTTGAGCCTATCCGTTGCCGTTACAACTTTTCTTTGATATTACCAAATATTGTTCATTTCTATCATTTGATCGATTAGGCCACCATGGACTCCATGGACACCATGGACTCAGAAGAGGAGCCGACGACTGGAGCAACCACAATTACCTATCCACTATTTTCAGATATGAAATCCACCCTGTGATCTGCGTATTTGGAGACAGAACTATACAACCGGGGCTTCACCACAGATCAGGTTAACTTTGGTTAGTAGTTGGTCGGATTGTCCAATGGGGTCACGATGCTAGTGTGTAAACTCCTCCACAAGCTACCCGGCAGACGGAATTTTGCCTGTCTCAGAACACGTTCCTTCTGCCGTCATCGCCGGAACGAATTTCCGAGCAGACACCGGCCGAAATGTCGTGGTATCACAAGTTCGACACTCAAGTAAGACGTTGTCGGCCTTAGTAAATACTTCAGTCAGAAAAACGGTCAGGTCGGCCCTTAGTGGCGATAAACATGACCGGTACCCTCCTCAACGGTAGCACTTTTCAGGTCGAGGGATCACCCTTTTAATCGATACTGACGTCAGCGTGGTTCTACCACGATCGAGCGAGGCTACCCCCCTCTCTATCTATATCTTGTGTTGCTAACGGTGCACCCAGTCTTATCTACGATCAGTTTAGTAACGCTTGGCATTGGCCCCTGGGTTTTACCGCAGCAACCGAGCCATTCGCTATTTTAGGGACTGATTTTCTTCAGCATTCTGATCTCACGGTCGGTACACGGAAGTTGGTCGACTTCCACACAAACCTTAGTAGCAACGCCACTGAACATACATCGAGGCCGTCAGCCCTCTTATTCGTCAACGTGAAATGCCTCGGTCTTATGCAGCCATACTTTCTGAGTTCCCACACCATACCAGGATTAAAGATCCACTGGTGTCATGTCGACCGAGAGGTTTGTCTCTGGACGAAATTAACAGCTATTGCGTAGTATGAACACACGTCGGAGCTCGGAATAATCCGCCATTCTTACAACCTTTGGTCCTCATCACAACGCACGTTCCCTAAGAGGTCAGATGCCTTGCGTCTTTGTAGTGAATACTGTGACCCCAATCGGGTCACAATTCTGGATATGTATCCTATTCCTCATATACAGGACAGGCTGCCTGTCTGGTAAAGTTTAATGGTACAAGATTGATCTGGTTTGCGCCTATCACCAGATCCCAGCAAACGAGACGGATATCTCTAAAACGGCCGTTATCACGCCTTTCTGTCCATTCGAATTTTCTCGAATGCTATCCGGCTTTAATAATGAACAAACTTTTCAGTGTTCCATTCACGAAGTATGCTGAGGCCTGGAATGTCTATCCCTACTTGGGCGACATATCAGTGACCAGTCCTTCAAAAGAACATCTGCAACACCTTCGTTCACTGTTTGCTACATGAGCACATCACGGGATAACTTTCAATTCAGTTGCGTACGAGCTCAGAAGAGGTTGTGAAAACTTATCGGGTCACATCAATTCCGGTTTTGGTATCTAAGTGTTGCCAGCTATGATAGGCGCTCGCACTCACTTCCGTGGGCCAACATCTTTTTAAAAGGCTCCCGCGTTTTGCCGGCCTAGTTAATTACCACTACTTGTTCATCACTCATTGTGCGCAACTACAGCAGTCCCTCGCGCACTTACTCTGGGGGTGAAAAACGTAAATAGAATTTAACAGGCCTGCGCGGGTTGCTCCTACAGACCTCAAAGTGATAGTCTCTGGCACTGCTCGTCTAGTCTACCGAGACCCCACTCCCTTTTTTTACTGATGTCTCGGACGCAGCTGTAGGTAGAAACAACCATGTGACAACGTGTATTTGTTTTTAGGGATGACATTTGGTCGACCGGTTTCTAGTTGAAATACTGACAGAGAGGCGGTTGAACATATAGTTCAGATAGATGACCAACCCACGAAAGTGTGAATATCACCATTTCTCAGGTATAACCGATTTCCATCACTGCAACACAAATAATACCCTCGAGAAAATCCATAAACTCGTCCTGAAAAATGTATTTTGCTTCCTTTTATTTCTTGGGTATTCGTAACTACCTGTTAATTTATTGATTATTGTTATCATCAACCGGGGCAAGAACCAGAACGCCCAGAGATACGGCCATAACGACCGTTTTCGACGGTCACGTTCCAATATATGTTCTTGTCAGTGTTTATTTTTAAATCGTTTGTTTTAGGCAGGCTGTTGATTTGCTTCCGTTCCGGAGCTAAAATAATGGTTCACTTCGTGACTCACTAAATCGACGTGCTTTTCTCTGTATATTCTATTCTCTAGAGTCAATGACAACACAACGCGCTGAGTCTCTGAATCCAATGTGATGCATAGTTGGATAATGAAAATTGGCCAGGGTATTATTCTGTTGGACCCCCTCACCTGGGCTCAAAACGGCGATGATGTTGTATGTGTGGTTACCCATCTCATGACCTATGATATGATCTAGGTCATATCGGCATATCCGTTCTGTTTTTGTTAATGATTGCATCGACCAAGACCATGGTCGGTTGGCAACTAATCTGCTCCACTTTTCAGAAACTTGGGTGTATGTGATCTACTTGCTCTTTTCTTGGGCTTTGTTGGTGTGTTGAATGATGAATCGTTCGCTTGATCTTTTCGTAGTTCAAGTTTGAGTTTTGTTTTTCAACTTTATCCTCTCTGGAATGCACTATCATGCACTCGTATACTGAAATGCTTCTTGTATTACATTTCACACATCACTCTCCCTGGTATATATCTTGCCATTGCAGTCTCTCTCACTGTTTATTTTCCGAGAGATAAGGATTTCCTTTCCGTGCTAGCCATTCAATTGGCTAACGAGCATTGGCCAGCTGGACACAAAGGCCTCACTCACACACCTACTGGTCTTATCCCTTCGGGTTTAAACCAGATACGTGGTGTGTGAGTGGAACCGCAAATGGTGTAACGCAAGCCACCTGCGGTGTTGATTTAATTCACAGGCGTCCTTTGGCTTCGGTCGCTGTGACAGGCTAATCCGTTTCGGATGCCGCCAACCATATATATCTATCTCATGCAATCACAGTCGTACTGTTATTTCAAATTAAGCCTTCCACAGTTGAGTCTGGAGGTAGTAAATCATGCAAATTGTCTTAATAACAACGACACTATTAGCCTATTCCGTGCGACAGGCGAGCAATCAACATTATTGTACTTCATACCATCTAGACGATAACACAATCTGTTTGTGAACATTCAACCGTAAGACCTTGTAAGCCGTGGCATGCAACGAAACGCTGGTGGTTAACCTGGGACAGTGTTTAGCGTCAGGGGGAAAACAAAGTGACCCGTTTCTGAGAATCAGTCTGATTACATGAATATGCACAATAAGTATATGTGAATACATGCGAATACAACATCAGCCGTGAGTCGCAGGTTGGCGAATTTTCTAATACATATTAATCGCATTGTTTGATCGCGGCATCTTGATGCGATCAATATTTTTAAGGATCAAGTCATGCAGAGTGGCCTGAAAAACAAAGTAAATAGTAAAAATGATGAAAACACAGATAGTCGAGAATTAGAGAAAAAAGGGTCAATAAAACTCTCACAGTCTGGTGTGTTGGGAGTTGATAGTTTATAAAATGTGTGAGGGGAAAGGCTGGTGACAAGATCGCGGATGATCGACCCTTGGATAATGCGCCCACATGAGCATGCGCTCTAGGCTTTACGCGTGCAATGAAGTACCATCTCTGATCAAACTCTCGATTAAGGAGTTTAATCGGTTTAATGGTAATTCAACCCACGAAATGTCGTGTCAAATGCGCGAGCACGGCAGCCACTGCATCATCCGCAAAAATAGATGCACACATAAAACACAAGTCATTTGCCAGTCTGATGAAACCAGTTAGCAATCAAATTTATGACTATCGTTCTGTTGGTCACACTCAATCTATAGGTTCCTCTGCTTACTGTTGTCATAAAGTCATAGGGTGAAATAATGTTAACTCGTATATTCTTCATTTTATCACCTTGTTCTGAGCTGTATAGCCTAATGTAAAACCAATGTGATTTACGGAACAAACCAAAACAACATCAGTAGGGAAGCACCGATGAAATTTTGAGAGTATACATGTCGCTGTTCATAACTAAACTGTTGTGAAGATGGTGGCATTTCAGAAAAATGCATGACCTACCTTTACTTTATAACACAATGTCGGAGATGAGGATCATTTTCAAAGTTAATACATTTAAGTCTTAGTTTGTTGACAATGAACTGGTCGGCGAGAGGGCCCTCTACTCCCCCCCTGTACGCATCACGCACTGTCGTGCGTATGTAGTCGCCCACCTTCATGAGCTGCGTTGTAGCCCAGTGGATGAGTGGAAAAGGCTGCTGCGCTCATGTGAATGCAAACACAACCGTAAGCATATACACTCTGCTGGCGTCTCTGAACTGTACCATAGAACATAAGGGCTTGAAATAGTGCGTAACCGCCCTGAAAAAAGGTTAAAAACGAGTAAATTTCAAACATGGTTTATAATTTGTCACAAAAATAGGAGATAGCACATGGCTTTCTGATGGTGTGAACAATTGCGGTTGTCAGAAAGACAACAAGATAAAGTGTAAGCAGATTGCCAGCACGTGTGCACAAAACAAATGAACGCTTCTGAACATACTGTAGAACCCTTAGTTAACACACCAATGGAATGGGCAAGAAAGCACCATTATAGTGAACGGATTCATTTATCGCTAACAACATTTCACTGCAGACGGCCATTTACACATATTTTGTTGCACACTTTTGTATAGGCCTAAACGAGTCTGAATAAGTACTAATACCGGGGAGTGCCTCACGCATATGAATGACCAACACCGCGCGGTCGCTGGTCAACTTCGTATACGGACAATATACTCTTTAGTTACTCATTGTGCTATTCTCATTCGGTCGCTTTCGTTCGCCTAACTATATAAGCTGGCAAAACCCAGTTGTTAAGTTTCCCTGCAGAATCTGTGGATGCAACGATTGCCTGGGCATTGAATGGACTATTGACCGTACTACCATTGCGTTCACTAGGGTATCTAAGAGCAGCAGCCGATGTCATACGCGGAGTTGGAAGCGCCGGGCTTTTGCTAGTAGTTGGGCAAGTAGCTATCCACTGCAATGCTATCGATAGTTGTTGGCCACGATATGCATCAAAATAACAGTCTCGTGCGAGAAACTCAATGAAAATCCCCTGGCCATCTGACCCAAACACCGAAATACCAGTCGAGGTGCAAACCAATAGGTCTTCGTGTCAGAATTCGACGACCCAGGTCGCCATCCAAAGTTTCTGCTACACGTATACCACCATTGTTCAGAACAAAGGAGAATAAAGATCTTCGTTGATACCATCAGACATATGTCGAAAACATCAGACGATGGCAATAACTTTATGACAGTCAGCTTGCACGTTTCAGCGACGACAGTCACAAGCTAGAAACAAACTGGTCGACATTCCTTTGGAAAAGATTCAGCCCCTGATGTAAACAGAACTACTACGCATTCGAAACTCTTCTCAATAATAACACGTGCATGAATAAATTAATCGGGGCGTCTCTGGTAAATGCCTTCGTGATTCGTCGCGCACAGAGCACAGTAAACAACGGATATCAATCAGAGTATCCAGCAGACCCTAACTTACAGTTTCCCCACCATCAAAATTTGGCCGCAAAACCGAGGTTGCAACTTTTTGAGTACTAAAAGTCCTTCAGATATTCGACGCGATTTATGTACGTAGGTTGATCAAGGTGTGTATATAGGTTTAGAAAAGAAAATAATTATTGACCGTATTCAACAGGCAGCCGCCACCTAGTTGAGGGCCGAGAACATGTCTCCACATGAAATTACTCATTCTTATTCACTTGACTTTCGAAGACGCTGGCGATGACTCCATTCAGACCAGAATAGTTGTTCACCTTGATGGCTAATGGGAAACGACTAAATCAAGATGAAAAACGCTACGAGCTTTGGGACCGTCCTAAGAAAATAGCATTTTCACATAAGGTTATCAACTTTCCGTCTGAGGTCGTCAGTTGTTCCTCTAGGGATCAGGTTAAGAGGGATGTTGGGCTCTGTCATCTGATCGTTTACCGTACCGGGCATTATATACTGAGACCACCAACAGTTGGGTAAAACCGCGTGGTGGTCAGGCAACAACGTGGTCACAAAATATGAAGACCTTGACTGCTCCATTGAGCAAAGTGGATAGGTGTCGCCTGCCTGGATGGGGTCCTCGTGATCACTCAAACCGCTGGTTAGAGACGCTATCCGAGATGGTGATGTGTCACAGTCAATGGCGTACCTGTATTCATACCATTTCTAGTTCTTCCGCTTAGTCTTCCTTTTAGTAACGTTTTCTTCTAGGATATTCCACGTCACTGTTGGGGTGAGCGGCGGCCCGAGCCACAGTACCTTTTGGTCAGGCTCATGGCTGTTATGATGATGATGATGATGATGTTGGGCTCGCATCTATTGAAAACGTTAAGCTCATAGTTTCTGGCACCTGTGATCTTGCGGAACGGATTCGAGTGGTTTAGGCTCAAGCCTCTAATCCATATACTAATCATTGAAATCCAACACTGCTGTCATGTTAGAGCCGCAGAATTTTAAATTAATCAATAATCCCAACAACACGATCTGGAACTCAAAGTCAGTCATGCAGTTAAATTGCGTCAGGAAAGTGACCGTCAGCTGTCTGACCAACGGAACAGAGAACAATCCGTTTCCGACCTCCAAAACTCAAGCTGAAACCTAAGACAGACCGGACAACTGTCAGGTTAATATCAACCAAGTCCGGGTATTTCTTGGTGAGTCGATATAACTGAAAAGGTTTCATAACAGTTTGCCCCAAGATAGGGACCCTAGAACAAAAAAGGGACTGTCAGAATTCGACGTCACTAGCCGACGCTGGAATCCACACCATACAATAATACTAGGCTGAAAAGCGACTGGAGGTTGAACGAAAACACCGGAGCCAAATACATGCGTGACGCTTGGGACGTTAGGAATGACCTGAAACCATGAAGCCAATAAGGGTAGAGCAAAAATGCAGTGACAAACGACCGCGTAGCTTCGCTAAGGATCTCAATTGCAATTATGTTCTCTCGCTTGTCTGTCCCGTACGAACAATTTTGTGAATGCCTGCTAAAAAAGATATAGTGCGAACCCAGTGCCACTTTTCTTAGTCGTGCAACTAACTACACGCAGCGGATGTCTGCCCTTCTCCAAACGACGCACCTATTCTTCCTTTCGCCGAAGTAGTATCACTTGCACCTTTTCGAACGTTCTACTCACTTTTCGTTCGGCGCGCTTCTAATTGCCGTCGAGTGGGTTGGAGCCCACTTCACTTTCTTTCTCTTTCGTTGGTCCCGGATTAGGCTACAGCCAACTACAAATATTTCCAAACAATGATGGAAATATACGGTTTGTTTTTCAGACTCTACCGCGTTGTTTTAGTTCGATGTCTGTTGGGACTAGATTTCGATTGCTCTTCAAGAAAGACGTTCTAAACGGTTAATGGACGATGGTCTAACGCACACTTACTTGTTTACTATAAGAGTCTGATAGAGAAGAATAAAGCTAAATTCGATCGTTTCAGTGATCCTCAAAACGCGCCAGATAATCGTAATCTAATGATCGATGACACACAATGGACCACTTTGAGAATCTTGATAATATTAGCCAGGGTTGCAAAATGTACACGTTAGCCTCCAAACTGAGCACATGCGAACACAGATGAGGGATCAAAGTTTTCATTCTGAGATAACTAATATATACCATACCTAAAGTCCTACGTTCAGCTTTAACTGTAAAAGGTGTTGATGCAACCTCTGTAATTATACTGACCTGAGAAAGAGTTAACAAAATAAATTATTAATGGCGATTGGTACCAAGAAACGTTCTGCAGATTTTAAGTAGTAACTTCTATGGGCACACGGACAGTTTGCGTCCTGTAAGCCTCAACCTCACTTGTTTGGATAAAGCGATAACGCTAGAACAGTTGCAAACTCTAAAATCAGGAATGCGTGGCCGTTGATGAAAAACTGCATGGGGACCCGATGTACAAGGTTTGGGATTAATGTCCTAGACTATTTTCAACAGATAAATGGGATCGCAATGCTAAGATGAGCCAACAGAGTACTTTCAAGAAATGTGAGGAGCAGTTAAGGGATAGTGGCAAACAACAGACATATTGGCAGCAAACGAACTCCACAGACCTTGAAAACGAAGTAGGATATCATGAAACGAAATATCATAGAAGTGAAGTACGTCACTAACTCTTTCACTGTCCGAACTTTTGAGGTAAACGTAGTTTATGTATAGCCATAAATACACACGCGTTCGAGTCATTCTGGGCTAGATAGTTAGCAAAAAACGATCGTATGTCCCCGGAGGTGATAACCAGTTGTTTGTGAGATAATATAATATCCCGGCATTTCAACATAGATCGAACAATAATGTGTGCCTGTTGGTTAACAAGTTAGCTAGACAGTATTGTATCCCAAGTACAAACGTAACAACTTGTGTTCCAACCAGGTGCCTTGACTTGCAAAGTTGATGTTATGCTACGTTTTCATTTGACGATATTCTACTTACGAGTACAGTTATCCCCAAATGACAATATCAGGATAGCAGAATTAAAACACGTTTCCCGTCAACAGACCACTACAAGTTTTCGCACAGTACTTGTATATGTGCTTCCTCATTTAACGCATGTAGTCCTGACGTGTTATTTCTCCCAATAATGCACGTTGTTTAATTGGTGAATACTGGCCGACAAATCCTGCCTATGACCTTTTTACCAAACTATCTATAAAAAGAGTGAATTCATAAGGTCGACTTTGATTAGTACAGCGCCCTACTCGAAATGGCTTGATGACAACTGGTCGGCAAACAAAACCGGAAAACTCAAGGAGAAAAATCACCAGTAAGAAAAGCAGGGAATTGACAAGCGAAGCGATAACTCAACGATAGGACCTATTCTTAATTAATTTCGATAATTCCTTTGGATAGACAGGTAGGAAACATAAGTTGGTACAGTCCAAACCGTCGTGAATGACAACTCTAGCAAGATTACTAGAAAAGACATCAACGCTCGTTAAAAAATACCACACACTTCGGGTTTCAGTAATTCTGACCTCCAGAACTTTAGTCTAATTTAGATGAGCCGCCCCGTAATAGGCAGTAAGTCTTTGGGCTACCATGGGCGAGTATAAGAAGGAAAAACCGTCTCAGAGTATCTCATGAGCAACAGCCCTGGGGAAAACTCACATAGTGGTTTCGTATTTCCATAATGATATAGCGCATAGTGATCGCCTGTTTCTCGTCCATGTCTCGAATGCATTCACGATAGTCGTCAATGTGAGGGAATTTGGCTACCTTCCCAATCAACTTGCCCCGTGAGGCGTAGTATCTAAAAAGTAGACATGAAAAACAAGTCGAGATAAAAATTGACAGATCAACGACAAACTAAAGCGGACAACAGAATCAGCTAGCAATGCGCCATATCGGAATAAGAAGTCGTGAGTCACAAGCGCCCATAAGGTCCCGGCCACCGACGGATGAGTTCAAAAAACCGTCAGTAAGCATAAGAAAAGTAGATAGGCTAAAAATAATTATGTCATTTGAGTTCTAAGTGAATACCATTCACACCTGATTGCAGCCTTTGCATTCAGCTAAGTCTTTCGACTGGCCCACTTCATAAGAAAGCACAGGACTCGAGTCTCATTCTTATCAGAGCTCAGGATTAGCGCATGTCCTCGTAACGTCGGAATGTACATTCTGGTCCCGTGCTTGTGACACAAGCATGACCAAACAATCACATCCAAACGCTTAATCACAGCCTTGTGTGAATAGTGTTCGGATAGTGCGATTACTCCGAAAAAGAGAAAAACTAGAGACGCTAAATGCACTCTAATCGATAACCCCATGATTGCGGACTTCCTGGTTGGGCTGAAACAATGAATTTTACCGGACCAATTGAACAGTGTAGAAATGAATGATCAAATCACATTCCTTTTGTTCTCGGTAAACTCACCCACAAAAGTAGATCGAGTGTGATAAGAACATTAGAAGCATGCGACTGGTTATGTGAAAGATTTGCCAATTAAACTGCATGGATGGAATAACTAGGTATCATACCAACTAGGCTGTTACGTGGTCAGTTTGCAACACACAAAGCCGTGAACCTCCTATAAATAAGCGAAACACTGGCAAGCAGATTTAATGACGTTGAAGATGGCAGGCTCCGATCACGACGCTGTTAAGCGGAACGTTATTGAGTAAGTCAGCTGAATAATTAGACAACCTGGACATTCCACAAAACTGACCGTGGCCAAATGTTTTGGCAAGATAACTCCGTTAAACTCATTCTGAGGTCAACAGAGTAGTAGTTAACAAGCTCGCCTCACAAGTACGAGGAGGGACGTAGTTCGTCATATGTACCATCGATTAGCTCAGACGAGAGCAAAACCCGAGTTTTTGTTTAATTCAACAGAAAACAATCGGAATATGGAGGCGAAAGCTGCGAACAAATGTGAGTAAAGTTCAGCCAGCAGAAGGACTGAGCGTTTGACTCCTGCATCAAATAGGCGTAAGTAGGAGAAAAATAGCAGATGGATGAAATGAATCAAAGAACACGTAATGTAACAGGTGATTACACATTAGAGCGAGAGGAAACAATGAAACCACGCAACCGAATGAATTAACATGGAAGGAAGGAGAATCAATAACAATGAACAAGTATGCTGAGCGAATTCAAACCACATTACATGATAAGGTTGCATGGTAGTTGAAGCGCATCAACCAGTAATGACCCCAGTGATAGGACTATTATGACATTTGCTCACAGGCGAAACAAAAAGCGGTCAAAGTTAGAGGAAATTCATCTGAACATTTTACTAGTCGGAACCAATTCGTCAGCATTATGCACAACAACAAATCATCGACTGGCATTTATTTTTAACTACCTTGTAGCCATAGGTAAAGGGCAAGTTCTTGTTTAAAGGCCTCTGCCTCGAACTCGTGTATCAATAGCTGAATGCATGAAGACTTTGTTCAAACTGAAGCATTCAGCACTGAGTGACAAGCATTTTACAGAGGAACGACTGGATTGAAAGTGAGAATAAGACAGCTCCCCTCCGGCTTCCGATGCCGTGTTTTACCAACCGTCTTCACTGCGCAACGAATCCAAGTAAACAACGCCCAGCTTCCTGAACCTGACTATCTGAACGTTTCCAGCCCCCAACATCATGGGTCATGCAAGTATCGGCCCGGAGGGCGGACCCGATCAACTAGTGTCTTAATTCTTCTTTGTCAAGTTATAGTTCGCCCACTTCGAATAAACTGTCTGTGTATCTGACAGTGTTCTGCATGGCAGGCGACTAGTTGACATCCACGAAACATGATCGAACCACCTTGATCCACGTGTCTTCAAAACCTGAACGGATGATCGTTCTTGGCTCATATTATTAAATATCCGATTCTGAGTTGAATTGGTGCCACCCAATGTACGCAAATGAACACAGACATCGGAAGATGGGTTATGAACACTTCACCCTGTAACGTCAGTTGCATACAATACGAATTAAGATATAAAGTGATAAAAACATACAGCACACAAATGGACCAAAGCATTCTGTACACAAAGATCAGCTTCCAATCGGGTTAATAGCTATTGCATTCAAAAACCGGGGAACTAGTCGATATTTACGTGGGTAACCTAGCCTTGTTCCAAGTTTGTTTGACGTGGACCGGTCAACGTAGGTCAAGTGGTCGGTGTCATAGGGTATTCCCAACATGACACGACAACTCCCTTATGAATACCACCTTACACACATTCATGTTTGTATTCATTATTTGTATGCAAAGTATACCAACCACCATACGGTTGTTTGCTTGAATGCACAGACAGAACTACTATGTAATAATTCACATAATTCCTGTCTAACAGTAAACTGAGTTACGTATGTTTGCACAATGTATAAATCTGCCGCTGAACTCCTACTATCTGCGCTGTAACCGACTGGTGTAAGATTGAGGGTGGGGTTGAAAAACGATACTTTGACTTACAGAAACAGAGAAAATTGCCGGCAGACTATCCAAAAGTAGATGGTATTCGGCTACTTAGATAAAAGCTCTGTAACTCACACAGTCTGTAGCTGAAGACACTATGAGAGTTACCGACACACCAAGTTTAGTGATGTGAATGTTGTCCTTGTCAGTCTAAGTTGCCTGTGAAGTAACCACCCGACCAGATAGTAAAAATCACAATACAATTGGTTGTCTTGTGGATATCGTCCCATTATGACAGGTAACTCACCAGTTTGTTTGTAACATGTGAATGTTACGACGCTGAATGACCAAGTTTGATCAGGGAAACTACAAATTAAGTTGCATTCCTAATTTCTCTTCCATCTATAGGCTAAAACAACAATTTCTACGTCCCATGGGTTTATAGCATCCGAGAATCAGAATCGATCATTCAGAAAGGGAAGAAACGTGTAGGGAACAAGGTTGTTTTCAGTACTTCACTATCACGCCAAATATTATATATTCATGTGAGTTCAATGGGGATGGTAGACAGCAAGAGGTATTCTAATAGTTAGTGTTCGTTTGGTTTGACGCATGAAAACTAACTGTATAACACGACATGAAGTGTACAAATCATCACATTCAAGTAGTCGCTCTAATATAGGTCTGAATGCATGATCATGGGATTTCGACGCTTTCGTCAACCATTTTTGCGAGCACAGTGACGATGAATACAAAAAAGTTGTAATGGACTCCGCGATGGATAGCGTACTACCTGTGGCCTGTCTCATCTCTACTCAACAGAAACGATAGGTCAGTAAACAGACAGAGTAAGCAAAAGTGGTTATCGAAGTTTCCACAGCAAGGCACAGAACGCTTAGAATTCCCGAGGCAGTACTAGATCACCCCTAGACGAAATGACGTCATTACTGTTGGAGAATTACTGTAACGCCTAGCTCTAAAGAAGAAGAACACGTGGATGAGCAAAGCGTGAGACTTGAACCACAAGCAAACTTGCCGCAGTGATAGTGACACAGTTAACGTCCAACTAGGCAGGCCAGTTCGAGAATTACGTACAGCAGATAGTAAGTAAATAAACCAAAAAGTATGAGGCAAGAAGGGCTGAATGAGTAGGACAGTGTCCTAAGAATAAGACCAGTAAGAATTGTAATTTATCTACTTTATGGATAACTCAGGATGCGCAAAAATAGAATGCCACATGAAAATTTTAAATACATGTAATTATCTACGTCACATAACGGCAAAATGACTAGCCAGGTTATCAAAACCACTACGAAGAAAACTGGCGATTCACAGTGAGAAATATGTTTTCGAATTCGTTAAGACGGTGAGGCAACTGAACGTGACAGGTACACCGTTTACTATCAGTTAACGTCATATCTAACTACGAAGCTTTATTCAGCGTCATGGCGAATGGAGACTCAAAAGCAGTAAAAATGATGAGGTCCCGAAGAAACTAGTATTTATTGAGCTACCACTCAAAGGGGATATCGCGGCGATGCGTACAACCCAACGAATTGTCTCTTCGCTCAGACGTACTTACAACGCAGGTTACCTGTGCCTACAATCAAAGAATATTAACCTATTGGCGCCAAATCACACTGTGTTTACCAATTCTCATGTAACTGTGGAGAAAGTTACATAGGCAGAACCGATAGATCATTGATCTCAAGG